>JAUCBJ010008623.1:0-88545 GCA_032718475.1 Nemertoderma westbladi | reverse complement strand
GTTCTTTCTGGGGAGTATAGTTCTCCGGGGACCGCACTGGAAATAAGTCTTCAGACTTTGTGCTGTATCGCTGGCCTAACGGCCGAAGAAAATTTTGCTTAACTTTTTTTTACTATTTATTTATCTGCATAGCAAAAACATGGCGAAAATAAAAAAAGCAAATGGAACTCAGCCATTAATATATGTATGTCATCAAAATATTATTCATAAACATATGTAGAGAGAAAACAGTTCAAAGTTATCAACACAATATGATTTCGTGTTAATAAACTTATTCAAAGAATTATTCCCTTAATTATTATTATTCTCACAGTTAATGATTATGCTAGTTGCATTAGCAACTAACTCACGTACTTTATGAAAACAAACTATTATTATTCATAGCCAATTACCACAATTTTATTGGATTTCATTTATATTGCCTGGCGTATTTTATTAAACACCAGGCAATACACTGTTTCAATGCACCACGCATAACTTATTACCATCCTCGATATTACATAAGCCTACACATACAGTACTGTTGCAATGTGTTGTGTCAACATTTCTGCTGTCGGCTAAGTTAACTGTAGTAGATAGGTTATGAACCTACCACTTTATTTGTGGTTGGGACCTCTCTGTGTATCCTACACTCATACTTCAATCGATTTGTGAACGCCGGGTCATTAACTGATTGTTTGATGAGCACTCGAAAATCCACCAACAAAATTTATGTTCAAACACCCAAATCGATCTAGCTACTACGAATTGCTCATTAACAGAAAGTTCGACACATCTGCATTCCACCAAGGTCGAAATCCATACATGCAAGGAGATTTTCAAGGTTTAGAACCAATTAAGACGTTTAATAACTTCCCAATAATTATTGTATTGAACCTTTGATGAGTTAGTTTACGTTTAATAGCTTTTAGGAGATTAAACACTTTTTGACGGCAATAATTGTATCAAATAAAGATATTAATTTTATCGCATTTTTATTGCAGATATAATTAAAGGCCTCAGACTCTTTACACAATATAGAAGCATTGTATGTTCGATCGACTAATTTGACTAAATGTCATTGTTTTTATTTTTACTATTTCTGTTAATTTGATACAAAATGCAATAGTTTTTGATTTCGTAATCGTCTAGTGTTGACATTCCTGGGGTTCCAATTAGGAGGTCAAGGTTCGATAAATGGGAATGAAATAAATATGGGAAACAGAGTGGAAGGATTTAATGTAGAATATCACCCATTATTGTAGTGAACAGGCAATCCTTTAGGAAACAGAGTGGAAGGGTATGTATACTGTGGAAGATCACCCATGCCATGGTGATAAACAGGCATTCCTTTAGGAAACAGAGTGGTATGAACTGTTGTACTGTATATTGTTGTTATTCTATATATCAAAATTATACATATACATAATGACTATATATTATATAAATAACTGATGCTTATATTGAGATAAATTATCAGCTTATTATTTGGAGCAGTGTGTTTGAAAAATTAATCCTGAACAGGAGAAATTTAACCTAAATCAGCTAACCGTTGACTTCAACTACCTGACTACTGAACTAGTCCTTGTGAATACAAGACTTTAATAGGTAAAAATGGATATTAAGCCAAGTTTACAAGACTGTAAAAATTCCTGCTGGGGTTATAAATCTGCAGTTACAAAAACAAAATGAGCGGGTCAAGCCGCTATCGCTAATTACGAAAAAAATATGGCCCCAACAGAACGTTTGTTTCCAACGCAAATACAGATCCGTATTGCAGATTGGATAAGAAAGTACGAACGTTTTCAAGGAAGTGACAATATTGTTATGTCACATCCCGAGGGTGACGCCAATGACGGAGACAACGACTTAGATAAATTCGAGGAAGAACTCCTCGAGGCTCAGGAAAAGCTAGCTGAGTTTGAAGCGTTTACAAAGGCACAACATGACCATGTGGTGGCTGTTTCAGTAGTGAATGCCGGTGTGGGAGTTATAACTCCAAATAGAACTGGGGAAACAGGTCGATTGAATAATAATAGGCCGGATCTTCCAAAAATATCACCACGTCGGCCTCCAATACTGGAATCCGACACAGATTTCAGAAGATTGAAAGAGTGGCGCAGACTTTGGATCAATTATTATAACTTAGTGGACCTGGGTGCTCGCAGTCAGCCAGTACGCATTGCTTGTTTATGGGACAGTTGTTCTCCTGGATTTTTGACAATAATCAACCACACCCTCTCAATTCGTGCGGATACACCAATAGATGTAGAATAAGTATTGGATATTATCCAAGATTATCTTCGATCTCTACGTAATTCAAATTTAGATTGGTGTTCCTTTACTCTCTGTACGTAAGAAAGATACTCAAAGTTACACCTCCCTGTGTAATGAAATACTAGAACTTGGAGAATATGCCAACACTTCAGTCGTTAATGCAGATAGACTCCATACAGCATTGTTAATATTAGCTATCACTGAAGAAGATGATCGAGAAAAGTTGATAGCAGAAGATCCACCTTTGAATTTTATTTCTTCTCGGAAATTTATTGTTTCTCTAGAATCAGGCTTCAAGAAGTTTAGGACAGACAAACGCATCATCCAGTGAGTGACCAGCTTATCAATGCTAATCGAACAGAATACAATAAAAAGAAATTGAGTTTAAAATCAACTAATTAGAAACCACGCAACCTGGAAAACCAACGAAATAGGAATATTGACGACAAACATAAAATCTATCCATGACAAGCACAACCTGGGCGATGTACACGTTGTGGTCAACGTATACATCAACTCAATAAATGCCCAGCAACTACATCCGGTGTTTGGCGTTTGTTGCGATGGCACTGGTCATTTCGCCACAGTTTGTCCTTCACGAAAATTAGCTGCTATATCCCACACGATTCCTAGTCCATATGAGTCTGCAGAGAAAGATGACATTTTGGTAATGAAGATTCGAGTTTAGTAGTCAAACCTGTTGGTATAACGGATACTACTTATGATGATAATAAGAACTTATTTTTAAATACTTCAAATTGTTCATTAATGACTATTAAACAACCATTAATTTCTGTTAGTCGAATTCCTGATGATTCCCCTTTTAAATGTGATATTGTAGCCTGGGCAAATACTGGTGCAAGTGCAACTGTTATGGGTGATGAAACATTTAATACTAGTGGGTTAGCAAATCATTTAGTCCTTGGTCCAAAATTTAATTACCTTATATTTACAGTGGGACATACATTATTAGAACAAATTGGAACATTCATTACAACTGTATCTGTGCGAACTTTCTGTCATTAGAAACATGCAAAAAATTGATAATAGTGAGCCCTACTTTTCCACAACCAATGGAGTTTGACAATAAACATCACTACGGCATTAATTCTGCATTGCAGCTGCATTTTTAAGAATGCTGTGCCAGCTTGTCGACAAAATTGCACCGCCACAACTCCCTATCACCCATGACATTTGCTAGATCATCCACATCTTCAAGGCCAGTATCCTTTAAGATGCGTCCCAAGAAAGTCATGGGCTGTCCACCATGCTTATTCACTCCATGAGGCTGCCAAAGTACAAGATTATGCACTGGCTGGTCCTCATGGCAAAAACAATGTCCTGCAAAGCGGAGGCGATTTTGTTCTAGTGTCAAGCTTGGGGGAACCAATGAGACACCTCCAATGTTATATAGTGTCTGGTGGGAGATGTTTGCATTGTACTTCACACAATGAACCCAGCATAGCATTCTTGTGAATGTGCCATCCAGAGATTTGGTGTCCTCAGCAGTTAGAGCCCAACATGGACTCCCATAGAGGAGTACTGGAACTACTGCTGCTCTAAATAATCGGACCTTAAGTTTCCGATTAATTCTCGGTGACTTCCAAATCCTGGAAAGCCTATTCATGGCTGCCCATTCCTCTCCCTCACGTATTCGAAGAAACGGAAAAAACTGACTTCCGGATCCATGATCCTAGGTAACAGAAGTCGTCCACATGCTCAAGCATACCATCCTTTGAGCTTATGCTCATCCGATCAGAGACTTGCTGAGGACTTTCAAAGCTTACTGTCAAAATTTTGGTCTTTCTGGAGTTAATAGAAAAACCAACACTAGAAACAGCATTTTCTAATGAGCTGAGGAGCCGTTGGGCTCTCTCTAGTGATTCTGAGAGTACTCCTAACTCATCAGCAAATTCTAGATCAGCTAGGTACTTGGCAGGCTTTCCTCGACTTCTGGAGCCAGTAGGTGGAGTTATCATCACCCCACCATCATTATGATGATCTAAGGACATGCATAGAACATAGTCAACCACAATTATGAACAAGAATGGTGCAAGTGTGTCTCCCTGGAGGACGCCCCATAACACTTCAATTGCTTCTGTGTCACCGTCAACAGTAGACGCAAATGTTGTCGAACCATCGTATACTGATCTTATTGCTGCAATAATTTCATCAGGAATCCCATATAATGAAAGTATGCTGAACATACGTGAGCGAGGGACTGAATCAATGGCGTTGAAGAAGTCAACAAAGATAACAGCCAGATGCCTGTCTTTCTTGTTTGATAACTCTTCAATTATCCTTCTAAGTGCCAAAATTGGCTCCATGGTCCCACGACCTTTACAGAACCCATTCTGATTTCCATGGAGCAGTCTCTCAATGGGATCCCTGATGCGATTTAATTGAATCGTATATCTATTGTATAGCTTTGCAGCAATCGAGATCAAGGAGATTCCCCGAAAAGAAGCATAGAGTGTTAGGTTGCCTTTCTTAGGAACTGGCACCAACTTATTTGTTTTCATTTCTTGTGGGACTCTTGTTGTTCGGTACATGTCTACTATGATGGGAAAGATGAGCTTTAAACACTCAGATATTTTAAAGACCTCATGGGGAACACCATCTACTCCACTGGCACTATTGGTCTTAATGCTCTTTGCAGCAGCCTTTACTTCTGCAAAGGAGATATGGCCAATTGGAATATCTGGGAGTACAGACTGAGACACTTTTACTTCTATAAAGTTATCAGGCAATACCCTGTCATTATTGAGGAGCTTTTCAAAGTGGGCTTTCCAACCATTGAGGCGATCGGCTGGTGATTCAGCCTTAACCTTGGTGGTTGGTTGGCTTTTCCGCCCAGTAAGCAACTCCTGTTTATTAACTCCTGTAGATTAAAAGACTACTGCCTGTTCAGGACCTAGATGCAGATTTAACTGCATTCTTGGCCGCTGTAGTCTATTTGAGATGGGACTCTTTGTGCGCCTTATAGAGGTCATTTCGGCATAACTGAATTTTGCTGTCAGTCCAGGGGGCCCTTTTCCTGTTTCGAGGGTATACAGGAACTGTTTCTGGAGCTGCTAACTTAACTGCTTCTGTGAAGGCAGTACAGCCCTCACAGTGATCTGCCGCCTCAAAGGCAAAAACCTCATGCCTGTTGCTCAGCTGTAGTGTGAAGCTGGATCTCACACTTGGCTGTTGCAACAGAGAGGACCAGTCATGCCGCGGCAAGGCAGATTTCGTTGTTCTGCTAGCACGTAGACTAAGTCATACCTTGGCTACAATAAGGTGGTGATCACTGGAGAAGGGTCGACGTGTAAATGCATTACAGTCTTATATAGAGCTCCTATATTTCCTACGAAACAGAATATGGTCTATCTGGGACTTGTTACCACTGGGTCCACTATGCTTCCATAGCTTTCCAGTTCGCTTCTTGAACTGGGTTTCAGCCGAAAACGATCCATTTCCAGAGATAAAATCCTGAAGATGGACGGAATTTAGGTTAACACTATAAACCCAGGGCGATGTAGGTGATTGATGCAGACTTGCATTAAAGTCTCCCAGGAATGTTAAGAATGCATGCTGATCCACTCCATCAGTAGCTGCTTATAGATTGTGGTAGAAATGTTCCACCTCCTCTACAGGGGCAGCACTAGTTGGAGAGTAGCACACGATCAGAACCACCTGAAGAAACTTCTTAGCCAGTCTTCCGGAACATTAGAAGTGGCAACAGATGATGCGGTTAGAGATTTGGGTCTATTTTGTCCAATGCTGCATGTGCAGTTGGATTCATCAATAGATCAATTCCACCATTGCCACTATATCATCTGCTGACGCGAGGGCGAGTCGCCAACTGCCCCCATGTCCTTAATCAGAACCTCATCAGTCTGTCCACAGTCTGTCAGTGCTCTTGAACACCAACTGCGCTAAGAGAAAGCTTATCTGCCAAGGCAGTCAGCTCACCTTGTCGTATTGGGGTCCCGAGTGTTAGGGTGTTTACTGAGGCTAGTCTAGTGACTTGCCTCAGATTCACCAATGGCTTTGTTGGTCGGGGTGGAACATGAGATTAGCCTCCAACTCCAGAATCCATCTCCCCCTCACAATGTGGCCTCCCTGGTGACCCAGGGTTTGGGCCAGAACGGTCATCAGGAAAGGGACTCAAAGAATTGTTGGCTGCTCTCTCTCCAGTAGGGGATGAGACAGGCAGCCGGTCAGGAGATAACTGACGCCTGTGAGGCCGATTGTGTACAGTAATTCCACTGGCCGAAAAGTGGCCGGACCTCCGCATTACTAATGTAATCCATAGTGGGGGTTGGGGGGTGCTTTTTGCCGAGTCAGCTCTCGGGGCAAATACCACAACCTGGTTTGACATTCCACAGGGTGGGTGTCGCAGTGGAGTCAGATATGAAGCCCATCACCCATATCTACTCTGGCGCCGCACATGACCCACCATTGGCTGTGCAGCTCATCTGCTGGGTCATGACCTGCACCCCTGCTGCCAGGTGCAGGTCGCAGTGAAGTGCACTCAGAGTGGACACGAGAACACTCCTGACCAGCCATTGGTAGATCACCATCTGCCTGGCCATGCCATATATCCCTGCAGCCAAGTATATGGGTCCTTAATCCAGGACCAAGACCTAGTTACGGGACCAGATTTAACCTAGTAAGATGGTCTATGCAGCTACAGGTGGCACCTCCTTTATGCTGCATGGAGGGGAGGTGGCAAGTTTTCTTGATCAATGACCTAGAATACCTGACCTGACCTGAAAACAGGTATAAACAGGTCATGCGAACTTCATACCATACAAAAACCCCAAAAGAGTATATTTCTGGATTTTCCACAACTGATAAATTATTTACTGGTTGAACCTCATAAAGGGTTATTGGCAAATGCCGTTAGACAGCCAGATGCCTGTCTTTCTTGTTTGATAACTCTTCAATTATCCTTCTAAGTGCCAAAATTGGCTCCATGGTCCCACGACCTTTACAGAACCCATTCTGATTTCCATGGAGCAGTCTCTCAATGGGATCCCTGATGCGATTTAATTGAATCGTATATCTATTGTATAGCTTTGCAGCAATCGAGATCAATGAGATTCCCCGAAAAGAACCATAGAGTGTTAGGTTGCCCTTCTTGGGAACTGGCACCAACTTGTTTGTTTTCATTTCTTGTGGGACTCTTGTTGTACGGTACATGTCTACTATGATGGGATAGATGAGCTTTAAACACTCAGGTATTTTAAAGACCTCAGGGGGAACACCATCTACTCCACTGGCACGATTGGTCTTAATGCTCTTTGCAGCAGCCTTCACTTCTGCAAAGGAGATATCGCCAATGGGAATATCTGGGAGTACAGACTCAGACACCTTTACTTCTATAAAGTTATCAGGCAATACCCTGTCATTATTGAGGAGCTTTTCAAAGTGGGCTTTCCAACCATTGAGGCGATCGGCTGGTGATTCAGCCTTAACCTTGGTGGTTGGTTGGCTTTTCCGCCCAGTAAGCAGATTGATCGATTTCCATGCCTGGGATGATTGCCTGCTGTCGTCAGCATCATTGATGGCATCAACCTGTTGGTTTATTAGCTCCTGTAGATTAACAGAGTACTGCCTGTTCAGGGACCTAGATGCAGCCTTAACTGCATTCTTGGCCGCTGTAGTCTGTTTGAGTCGGGACTCTTTCTGCGCCTTATGAAGGTCATTTCGGCACTTTTGAATTTTGTTGTCAGTCCAGGGGGCCCTTTTCCTGTTTCGAGGGTATACAGGAACTGTTTCTGCAGCTGCTAACTTAACTGCTTCTGTAAAGGCAGTATAGCCCTCACAGTGATCTGCCGCCTCAGAGGCAAGAGCCTCATACCTGTTGCTCAGCTGTAGTGTGAAGCTGGATCTCACACTTGGTTGTTGCAACAGAGAGGACCAGTCATGCCGCGGCAAGGCAGATTTCGTTGTTCTGCTAGCACGCAGACTAAGTCTTACCTTGGCCACAATAAGGCGGTGATCACTGGAGAAGGGTCGAAGTGTAAATGCATTACAGTCTTGTATAGAGCTCCTGTATTTCCTACGAAACAGAATATGGTCTATCTGGGACTTGTGACCACTGGGTCCACTATGAGTCCATAGCTTTCCAGTTCGCTTCTTGAACTGGGTTCCAGCCGAAAACAATCCATTTCCAGAGATAAAATCCTGAAGATGGACAGAATTTCGGTTAACACTATTGCTATAGACCCAGGGCGATGTAGGTGATTGATGCAGACTTGCATTAAAGTCTCCCAGGAATGTTAAGAATGCATGCTGATCCACTCCATCAGTAGCTGCTTGTAGATTGTGGTAGAAATTTTCCACCTCCTCTACAGGGGCAACACTAGTTGGAGAGTAGCACACAATCAGAACCACCTTAGGAAACTTCTTAGCCAGTCTTCCAGAACATGAGAAGTGGCAACGGATGATGCGGTTAGAGATTTGGTCTATTTTGTCCAATGCTGCATGTGCAGTTGGATTCATCAATAGACCAATTCCACCATTGCCACTATCATCTGCTGACGCGAGGGCGAGTCGCCAACCGCCCCCCATGTCCTTAATCAGAACCTCATCAGTCTGTCCAGTCTGCATTCGGTGCTCTTGAACACCCACTGCGCTAAGAGAGAGCTTATCTGCCAAGGCAGTCAGCTCACCTTGTCGCATTGGGGACCCGAGTGTTAGGGTGTTTACTGAGGCTAGTCTAGTGACTTGCCTCAGATTCACCAATGGCTTTGTTGGTCGGGGTGGAACATGAGAGTAGCCTCCAACTCCAGAATCCCTCTCCCCATCACAAACTGGCCTCCCTGGTGACCCAGGGTTTGGGCCAGAAAGGTCATCAGGAAAGGGACTCAAAGAATTGTTGACTGCTCTCTCTCCAGTAGGGGGTGTGACAGGCAGCCGGTCAGGAGTTAACTGACGCCTGTGAGGCCGATTGTGTCCGGTAATTCCACTGGCCTCTAGTGGCCGGACCTCCGCATTGCTAATGTAATCCATAGTGGGGGTTGGGGGGTGCTTTTTTGCCGAGTCAGCTCTCGGGGCAAATACCACACCCTGGTTTGCCATTCCACAGGGTGGGTGTCGCAATGGAGTCAGATATGAGGCCCATCACCCATATCTACTCTGGCGCACATGACCCACCATTGGCTGTTGCAGCTCATCTGCTGGGTCATGCCCTGTACCCTTGCTGCCAGGCGCAGGTCGCAGTGAAGTGCTCTCAGAGTGGACATGAGAACACTCTACTCCTGACCAGCCATTGGTAGATCACCATCTGCCTGGTCAGGCCATATACCCCTGCAGCCAAGTATATGGGTCCTTAATCCAGGACCAAGGGCGTCCTTATCCCAGAACGAAGGGGGTCCTAGTTACAGGACCAGATTTGCCCTAGTAAAAGGGGTCTATGCAGCTACAGGTGGCACCTCCTTTATGCTGCATGGAGGTGGCAAGTTTTCTTGATCAATGACCTAGAATACCTGACCTGACCTAGAATGCAAGCATGGAAAGGTCGCCTACTGTGTCTCGCAGCTCGTTGTGACGCTGGTTGACTAGGCCACCCTTCTTACAGTTCAACCCGTGGTTAAGGTCGAACAGGGCCCCGCACCCATCACAACGACTGGGCATCCCCATGAGGGGTCTACCATAGCGCACAGCTAGACCGTCGCGGAATTCCCTAGGAGAGAGGTCGTAATGGAGTTCCTTTTCAGGGAGAACCGAGATCCAGCTGCCGGTTTTAAACTCGGCAGCTCGTTGTATAGTCCGTTGATGTGTGTCTGTCATGTTCTCCAGGGTCTCCTTGATGGCCTCCACCTCTTTGGCCTTCCGCTCTTCACGCTCCATCTTTCTGGCCGCCGCCATGCACTCCCAGTGGGCCTCCATATCGAACCCAACCACACCCAACATTGCCCTCCCAAGGAACTCTGTCCCGTTCTTGGACACAGAGTAGGCTCTGTCTGCCTCCATGAATGGGTTGCGCAGACTGAGGTCGCCTCTCTATGGGGACATCGCGAATAGTTGGCACTACGCGGGCAAGAGACTACCACCGAAGACAGCGGGTAGGAACCACTGGGAAATGGCCTCCTCCAACTTAGTGAAATCGGTGGCACAATCCAGCATGACTCGTTGGAGGTAGGCCCACTCGCGTTGCAGCGAGCAGACCATAGCTGAAAATGCGGCCTGTGGTTGGGACTCAGCCATCTCCGCTATCTTGTCGACGGCGTCAATCCATGCCGCCACTTTCTCCCCAACAAACTGGTGCTTCTCCTCATAGATTGTCATACCACCAGCACCTATTCGAGATGTGCTTAAACTATTGCATGCTAGTTACCAAGGAACGGTAGAACGAAAAGACGCGCATGCCAATCAGTTTATTGGACAGGATGCACATTAGATATTACAAACAGGATGATTCTAAATTAGGAAAACACTAGTAAAACAGTAAAACACTAGGAAAACATAGGAAAAGTACTGTAAAACACACGGAAAACAGTGAAAATATTGATCAGCAGGGAATTTAACACATGTACTTCTCTGAATTGACAATCCTAAATGTACTCCTCACATAGCACCCCTTAAGTAATCACCGTAAAACATAGGGAAAACACTATAAAAACACTATAAACCTTCCGGAAAACAGTGAAAAAATTGATCAGCATTAAATTTTACCTATATGCTGCAAAAAAATAAATTGAAAGAGTCTAATACTGCCCAGAAAGCTTGTTGCCAGGCAACCAAAGAACTGTAACCAATCAGCATACAGTGCAGTATCAGTACAGCAGTACTATCGTTGTTTTACCGGTCAGTCGGTAGAGGCGCAAAGTACCAGTATTGCTGTATTCTGGTAGGCCTACTACCTGATTACAGTATTAGTGCTGTAGTGCAGTAGTGTAATGCTGTAATATAATGTAATGCTGTAATGTCCCATGGCTATGGCACTATCTCTGTAACCAGGCTGTCTTAATACTGTAATGCTTACCGGTACTACTCAGCTACTAAATATAGAAATATTTACAGCTTTAACTAACCCTAACAATACTGCAATATCTGAATACTGGAATACACTACTGCACTACAGTACTAATACTGTAATCTGTAATCAGGTAATAGGCCTACCAGAATACAGCAATACTGGTACTTTGTGCCTCTACCGACTGACCGGTAAAACAAGGATAGTACTGTACTGCTGTACTGATACTGCACCGTATGCTGATTGGTTACAGTTCTTTGGTTGCCTGGCAACAAGCTTTCTGGGCAGTATTAGACTCTTTCAATTTATTTTCTTGCAGCATATAGGTAAAATTTAATGCTGATCAATTTTTTCACTGTTTTCCGGGTGTTTTACAGTACTTTTCTTATGTTTTCCTAGTGTTTTACCGTTTTACTAGTGTTTTCCTAATTTAGAACTATCCTTACAAACATGGTAGAATCTTGTTTACAATGCCAAAAAATCCGCCCACCTCTACCAAATGACCCAATGCTACACCACGAAGTTCCTTCCAGAGTTTTCCAATCAGTTTCAACTGATTTTTTTAAATATAGTGACAAACATTATCTTATTTATGCCGATCGCACTTCTGCATATGTTTTGGTACATTCATTTAATAATTGTCTGTCTGCTTCCAACACTATATCAGTGTTTAGATCATATTTTGCAATGTTTGGAGTACCCAACATAATTCGAAGAGACAGTAACAATACCTGCAATATCTTACTGTAAAGTTTGTGAATCAAATCATAAATCCGACCTTCTCACCAAAACAGTAAACTCCAAGTAAGCGAATATATTGCAGTATTGGTCCCTTATAACCGGTGAGGCAGAAAACAGTCTACGAGCAGACAAACTTCGATAAAACAAAATCCCGCGCAGCGAATCCTAAAATCAGGCTGACTCACTGACGGACTAAGGGGCTCGTATACTTTGCCGTGGTGTGATTTATATGGTTGGGCGAAAGGGACGCTAGCTAGGTGCAGAGATTTTGGAGATGTCTAACTAGCGGGCAAAGTGCAGTACGGACAAAAGTTAATTTTATATATTTTGAGGTGTAAATAATTTCTAACGCGCGCGTGTTAATTCTGAACCGTCAAGATCAGTTTTGCTCCTTCATATATATAATTACTGGGTACGGTGTGCATTTTACAAATATTCTAATTTTGTAACTTGTAGGTCCAATACTCACGAATGATAAGGCTCCTTCCCCTCTTGCGTATTTCCAGGACTCAAATTCAGGCATAAGGTTAATGCTACGCCCAGAATTCGGCAATTTTAGGTACCAGGTCCCTGATACTAAGAAGAGATGTGTTAGTTTACTACTGTAGGCGTACGGGTACTAATAGCTATCCTGGCTCCTATCTAGAATTTTAGTCACCCAGGTAGTCCGGGTAACTTCCTATTAGGGCGTTGGCGGGGACACGGTAGATGTTAGTATATCCCTGATAGCCTCAATTTATTTGCGCCTAGCGTAAACTGCCCTACCGCCTGAACGGTACAATCCCAATTCAGGTGAAAACACAGCAACCCCCTAGCCTACAAGTTCTGATGTAATAGACACGGTCGTACCGCAAATAGTCGCACACACACCTGTACTTAGCAAGAGTTAAGCGTACAGTTTGCTGCACCCTACCAATATGTATGCTTTGTACCGGTGTGCTTACGTCCTATATGCGTACTAGTATCTCTGCCTGCTCTCCCCCCCGTAGGAATAGGAAGGTCTACTGCGGTTTTTCCTGAATTAAAACAGTACAGTCCCTAGATGTAATTTTAGGCGTACAGCGTGTCACTACCTCTACCTTCGATCTTTGGTCTTATACTTAGGTAGCAAGGCATCGAACGCTGTCTAACCTTTCAGGCGATGGGCGAATATTTAAGATGATATTGCGGGTTGTCTCCTGTCTACATTCCTTAGACGTTCCCGTTCATTGCTGCGGCCCGATGTCTAGCCAGCCATCCTGTCCCTCAGTTGAGTTCACCGTGGTGAAGCATGATAAAACAGATAGAAAAGGGCAGATGTGACAAGTATTTCTAACTTTTATTACAAAATCAAACAATAACTATTATACAATAAACAATGTAATCTGAAATAATGTAACTGAGAAAGAAAGATATTGAAGTGAATTGAGTGTGTGTGAGATAACTAATAAACGAAATCGCACCTTTTATACCAAATTTGTGCCGCAATCAATCGAGAAAATTCTCGATTGTTCTATGAGTTCTAACAGGTTTTTAAAGATAGCTATTGGTCCAGCAAATATATAACTTGTACGACATTGGTTACAATCTAATAACTACAGTCTCATTGGTTAATCTTACTTCGAGCAAATGCAATTAATTTGTAGCGGTCAATTTAAATCAGTTGAAATTCTGCACAAAAAATAATTCGAACTCAATACACACTACATATAATTTCCAACGCTCTACCGACTGAGCTACTGAACCACTTGACTAATCATCGTACGAATAGATATAGCAAATACAAATGAGGACTCAATGTAATCTTTTACAAAGTTAATTCGAATAAAATAAAATTTTGAAAATCCACGGCGTTTAGAGAATATAATTCTATACCGCTCCATGAAAACAGGATATTATCGTGCATAAAATATACGGTTTTCACCAATTATCAATCAAATTATAGAATGCTTAGGGCGTACTTACATATTTACAAAATAAATTTCAAACAATACTTCGTTTCTACATAATGATTCGATACAAAATAATTACAAATTCAAACTTTACATATTTAAGGCTTTACTAAGTAAGTACAATATAAATCTAAATTAAATTCACCAATATAAATCTATTGCATCTCAATATTGCATAAATTCTAACAATTACAAATACAAATAAATGAAAATCATAAGAAAGGCTCGCGAGTCTTCCATCTACTATTGCATCTCAGATATTGCATAAATTCAAATAATTACAAATACTTTCGTGCCTAAATGTAGATTGCATAAGTTCGGAATAATTACAAACATGAGTCTTTCTAAGTACAAAACTTTCTAACTATAAAACTTTCTAAATACAAAATATAGCACTTTACAAATGAAACTATAAGAAAGGCCCACGAGTCTTCCATCTACTCTTACTTTCTATTTAACTGTAAATACAAATACTGCTTATAAGATATAAATTGCATAGTATTCGGAACAATATAAATTGCATAAGTTCGGAATAATCACAAATATAAAATATAAATCTTGCAAAATATAAATTCTTACTGAATATAAATCTTACTAAATATGAGTTCTTCCAGAATACAAAACTTACTAAATATAAAACATATAATTCAAATAAATCACATATTCACAAGAAAGGCTCACGAGTCTTCTATCCACCCTTGCCCTCCCTTTTATCGCTTAGTGGATCGAGCCCTGCCGCGTCCTCGAAAACTGCGCACTCGTGACTTTGCTCGCGATATGGGACTCGTGGGGCGAGTCACTGGTTTCGCTTGGACGTTGAGAGACGGTGCGACTATTTCCTCGCAAATTCGTCTATTTGGCATCCCAAAACCTCGACCGATTCCTCGTGACCGATCAGTTGTCACTACAGTTGGTAAAACGTCTGGGAACGCGCGGGAAGCGGACGACGCAGACCCAAGAGTAGCTTGCGCCCCCTTTTGATCAGCTGGTGTATGTCCCGATCCTCCTGTTGGTTCTCTAGGAAGCGATACCGTATCCCGAGTAATTCGAATGGTCGGCTCAACTCCCTTGCGTTCTTCTATATTAATAGACTTCTTTAATTGTTGGCTCACTTTCTGGACCCTTATGATCCTACCCTGTCCGTCCTCCCGAGGGTGACGTGCAGACGGCGCAACCGGAGTGGCTGGTATATTTGTCGCCTCTAGGATCTCCTCTTCCTCGAATACGCTCGCTCGTATACGTTTATGGTAGAAGGCGGCTCGGTACGCCCATGCGACGGTTAACCAAGCTCCTTTGTTTCGCTTTTCCGTTCGGAAACGATCAAATTCACCATATGTGATACAATTGAACATTTTGGGCAAAGTTTATACTTTCGAAAATTTTCGGTGTCATCTCCTTAGCTGAAGTTTGATCGTGTGACGTCCAATGGTAAGGTAGGCTCGCGAGTCTTCCGCCCCATTCTTCCATCTCACCTTTCTCGAAAGCCTTGTAGGCTCTGTATAGGCTAAGAGCTTCTTTCTTTTGCGGGTTGACTGATTCGCCTCGTCCAGCGTAAGTTCAAATGCATCAGGTTCAACAACCTTAGGTGGGTAAACGACAATTTCTCCCGCCTTTGGTCCAGTCATGGCAAATGAATGATATGGATTTGATAAAGGATACCCTCCTTCCTGGTAGCGTAGTTGTTGATGGTTCGAACACCTCGCCAATATCGGTTCGGGATTTTCCTTATTCAAACGCATCGGAATCGCGTTTCGTTGTTCGCACATACAAGCACCACATTGATAATAAAGTTTATAAACTGAAAATGCTTCCTTGGTTTCTCTATCGTCCCCTCGAGTTCGTCTGTAAAGATGCATTCCATCAAATTCATCTCGTACCGCAGGCATAGGTTCGTGCGCCTTTAGGTATTGCATGGTATGATACAAACGACTAATTTCAGTATCGGGGTCTTCGCTAATGTCTCCCGTATCACACAAAGCGTCATACGGGTAAAGTTCATTGAAGGTTTTGCGCAAACTTTCGATTCTTTCATTTAATGCGTTTTGCCTTCTCTTTAATACATTCGAGTCATATTTAGTTCTCGCGAGTTTCGCAGTACTTTCTGATAATTCTTTTATACCAAATATAGTGTAGTCTTTGGCTCCAAATCTCTCGAATGGCGCTGCTGCTTCCTCTTGGATATCATATCCCCATCTTCGCTCTCCATGTATCTCCTTCTCCATAATTAGAGGTGTAGTTACATAATCATACTACTAGAGGGAATACAACAGAGTTTGTAGTTAGTTGTGAGGAGACGTGAGAGTTTTTGTCTGCCCTTTTGGCTCGACAACGCTCTAACCTCCTACCCATAGCCTAAGATCTAGGGTTTCTTTAATGACACGCTGCTTCTTATCTAAAATTTTTTGCCGAAATAAAAACGAATTTGGGCTAAACTGGCTGTGAGTCTAAAATACTCACTTTTTGATCCCAAACTATTATCAGAAAATAAGCAGTCAAGAGTTAGTAATAAATATAGGGAAGTCTATTTATTGACGTAACTTATTGAAACAAGACCGTGTAAAATTTAATTAAAATTTTAAGAAAGGCTCGCAAGTCTTCCTCTCTTGTTTCTCTAATTTTAAGTTCCACCCGACTGTACCCTGAAATCTATTCACTGGAGAAAATTTTGAAAATTTTCAAATCCAAATGGATTGTCTAAAATTTCGAAAATGTCTCAATATTGTGAGTTCCAAGTAGAATTCCATTTCTTATACCTACAAATCCCGCTCCTATGTGACACATAAGGGTACTACCCTCAATGTTCACATATAAAGACAATGGAATTCTACCGCTGTCTTTACTACAGTTCACAGGTACGTGGAAATCTATTTGTAAACTCCTAATTATTTACTAATATAAGGTGGAGATTTGTAGTCTCCAGACTCGTTACGAGTCTCTTCAAGAAGTACGAGACGTTGAGTCGGTCTGTCCATTGTACGACCGTCAATTGTCCGTACCGTCACAGTTCTTGTCACTCCATCCATAGATGGATGTGCTGTTATCCAGAAGCGTCTTTTTAGATTCACTTCCGCTAACAGCACGTGATCTCCCGGCTTTAATGCGCGGGTGTTATTGTACCAGTTTGTTCTGGCAGAAATAGAGGGCAAATAATGGTTTTGCCATATTTCACAGAATTTGTTAGCTAGTAGTTGCGTGATTTTCCACGCTTTTCTACCGTAGCTATCGCCTTCCATTGGAAAAGAAATAGGCGTTAATGTAGTCGGTGCCTGCATAAGCAGGTGTGCTGGTGTTAAAGCAAACTGGGATTGTTTGTCATCGGGTACTAATACTATTGGTCTAGTATTTAGTATTGCCTCGATTTCAACAAACAGTGTTGTCAGTAGGGCGTCTGTCAAAATGTGGTTTACTGGAATTACTTTTGCCATGGCTGTTTTTATAGATCTAATCAATCTCTCCCAGACTCCGCCTCTCCATGGACTATCTGGAGGATTAAACTTCCAAACAATCTTGTAAGGACGTAGTTCGTTTGAGATTTGATCATGATCTAATTTCTTAAAGGCTCTAGCAATCTCATTTCGAGCACCAACAAAGTTTGTCCCTTGGTCTGAGTACAAGCATTTCACTAGTCCGCGTCTAGCGATAAATCGCCGCAATGCTAGTATAAACGCGTTGGTGGAAAGATCCATCACACGTTCAATATGAACTGCCCTACTGGACATACATGTGAAAATCAGTCCCCAGCGTTTTACTAGTATACGTCCACGTTTCGTATGTATGGGACCAAAGCAATCAATTCCAGTCTCTGTAAAAGGTGGTCTGAATGCTTGAAGTCGTGCTTGTGGAAGTTCACTCATTTCTTGGGTACCTATTCTAGAATGTACCTTTTTACAAATAATACACGTACGTGTCACTGAACTTAATGCTTTACTGGGTCTAATTAATACAAATCTTGTACGTAAGTAGGAAAGACAGTGGTGTCTTCCAGCGTGTTTCAGATGTAAATGTGCGTCCAGTATCATTGCACATTGTAGTTCGTGATGCTGCGGTATTATTATTGGGTATCTAAAGTTTGTGTTAAAGTCAATGTTTTGAAGCCGAGATTTATGACAAATTAAGCCATTATAAATTATCGGACTCCAACTCAATATTGGTGACGACTTGATTGGTTGACCTTGATTTATAGATGTGAATTCGCGTGCGAAATATCGCAGTTGGTAATGGCGAATTAATTTAATTTCACACCTGTCAATCTCAGTCAATGTAAGTCGACGTGTAAAGTCGCGTTTGCCTTTAACGTATTGTACAAAACGTACAATCCACGCTAATTTTCGGCACGCGTTTGTCCAAGAATCTGTTAAGTTTACAATACGGTCGACGTAAGTATTTGTGACGTCATCAGGTAAGTCAATGGAGAATTTGGAAGGTTTTGATTTACTAGAAGGGCCCACGGGTCCGCCGGTAGGTATTCCCTTGTTGACTGTTGATCCGTCCGGGTCTACAAGTAATTTGTCCTTCCTTGTTTTCTTACCTTGGTTGTCAGTACTTTGTAAGTCGATTGTTAATGGTGGTTTGAACTCTATGGGGTCAGTGGGTTTCGGTAAACTTATTTTTCTGCCGATATTAATCCCAGGTCTCACCATAGGTTGCAAGTTTGGTATGTCTCTTGAGCGCAAAGTAACACCTGTATTTACATTAGCGTAGGTACTACCCACATCTGTAATACATGAGGTTTCACTGTGCTTATGGTTACTCAAGTGTGTCAAATTTGGTAGTTTGTCAATACAAGGCCGCTCCAATAGAGAAACTGCGGCTTCACTATTTGTCAATATGTTACTAGTGTCTAGTAGAACATTTTGTGACATGTCTGGTAAAATGTTTCGCGGAACATCCGGCGAAATATCTAGTGACGTGTCTGGCAAAACGTCTGGTTGACCGTCTAGTAACGCGTCTGGTTGTTTGTCAATAGAAGGCCGCTCCAATAGAGAAACTGCGGCTTTACTATTTGTCAATATGTTACTAGTGTCTGGTAGAACATTTTGTGAAATGTCTGGTAAAACGTCTGGTTGACCGTCTAGTAACGCGTCTGGCGATACGTCTGGTAACGTGTCTGGTTGATCGTCTGGCAATATGTCTGGTGTAGAAAGGCCCGCAAGTCTTCCGGCGCCATCATCTGTCGTCGATGGAATCTCTGGCTGACTCGTCTTCTTCCCAAGTTCCAAACTCACCTGGTGGATTAGCTGCTCCTTGTGACTTATCATACTAGCTACACACGTCGTGTCATGTTTTGTCGAACTTGACTGTAGTGTAGTATAGTCTACGTCGTGTGAAAAGGAATGAGTCGAAGTTGTAGTTAATAAACTACATGTACTTTGTGTATCGTCTTCCTCGTCACTTATATCCAGTGTGCGCACAGGCGCTCGAGTATACCACCCTATCGGCGTTCTACAGGCGTATGCGTTTCCCGCTACGACTGCCGATGGTCTGGTTTCCCACACTTGATGTAGGTTGAATTGATCTGTCCCGATCAGCATTGCTACCGACCTATAGTTGACAGGACATTCAGGTACACCAAGGTGTCTGAAGTACTTACGGTCGCGGTCCTCCAAGGATTGTTCTGGGACAGGACCTAGTAGGTTACTAAAGTCCTTTGTGGCCGCAAAGGTTAAATCCTTAAAGGGTAACAAAGACCTCTCCTTTTCGCTATGTTGCGATTTTGGAAGAAGAGTGTCTAAGTTCAACTTAACTCGTGTTACTGGTATTGCACGTTGTCCATGCATACTACTTACGGTGTAACTGACGTTCTTACCTTGTCGGAGATCCGTCACAACATCAGCTACTTTCTCATCCACGTAGCTATGAGATGAGGCTGAATCCAGGATAGCGTAGATCCTCTTGCTCCCTTTGGTGCCAGTAATCTTGACAGGAATTATACTAAACCCCTTTAATTGATCAGGCGTCAGAAGCGCAATCGATGGTTGTTCGTCTCCAGTATCAAAGTAAGCGTCTTCGTCTTCCGACTCTTCATCTGACGATCCTGATTGTTCCGAGAAGCAATCTCTAATGTGCGTCATGAATGTCAGTGTTGTTTTCGACTCTCGACCCTTATATGCTGTGTTGCATCTTGCTGCAGCTTCCGGGTGTTCCCTGGTGAAGCGTTTGGTCGGCGTATGACTGTCTGCATGTAGCAAGCCGTCGTGGTTGCGTCCACAAGAAGGACAAGTGTCTGTATTCGGGCAGTCCTTACGGACATGTCCATGTAGCGTACACCGCCAACAAGAGTCCAATGGTCGTATTTGTAATCGTCGTTCCTCCGAGTTCAATTCGCGGAATAGTCGACAACCTCTCAGTTTATGACTAGTATGTCGTTTACCTAGCCATTCACAATATTGGCAACCGCTAAAATCTGTGGTCAGTTGCTGTCGGATCTGTTTGGTTCCAATTGGTGCGGATACCTTATTATTGTCCGAAAATTGTCGGGTGTCGGTCGATGTGGCGTAAGTAACCGTCTTGGTGGATGTTGTTTGGGGTTTTTGTCGGTTCGAGGATGGTAATGTTATTCCCTCCGCCGCGATATGTTGGTCCGTGTAGTTCGAACGCGTCTCAACGACTGCCTCTCTGGATATCAGTAAGTAGACATCTTCCAACTTCGAGAATCCGCCTCTCTCTTCTCGCTGATATTCTATCTTTCGCCACTCCCGACGAAGTCGATGGTGTAATCTTCCTATTATTTTCAATAGGACTGTGGGAGTGTTCGCGTAGTCAAGTTGTCCAATCGAGCATAGTGTAGTAATGGCGTTCTTAATCTCGTCAGCTAATTTTAGTAAGTCAATGGGTTTTGTTATAGCCCCCCCCTCACAGAGTTCTTCTATCACTGACTTAGCCATACTCACCGTGCCTCCGTAAATCGAAGTTAAGCGATCATACGCTAGTTCGAAGGCATCTGGTACACCGACAAAGGTTTCCGCTAGACGTTTCGGTTCTCCCGTCAGCGTTTGTAGCAGGTAGTTGAATTTCTCCCTCGATGTAAAGGCGCACGCTGCTATTTGTGTTTCGATGTACGATGTAGTCCACAAAGGTGTGCCAATGTTTCGAGTTACCTGAAAACTTCGGTGGTTGTTGTACCGGTAAACCTTGTCTCGCTGCGAATTTCGCTATCTCCTCGGCCACGTTCAAAGTTTCGCGTCCTTGGTTGGCAATCGAGTTGATGTTCTCTCGTCTTGGCGCTTTTCCTTGATACGAAGTGTTTCTCAAGGGTTGTTTTCTTTGCTGCTTCGGGTGTCTAGAGTGTTCGAACTCGTTACCTCGCGAACTATCAGTTTGAGTTTCTTCTAAACGTTCCTCTATCTGGGCCAACTTGTCTACAACTGGGCGCATTATTTCGGCGAGTTGTTGCGTACTAATTGCGTCCGTTGGTTGTAACGCCTTCTGTGTTGGTGTATTTTGTTGGGGATTATCGATAAAGGAGTTATCTGAACGCTCACGTTTATATTCGTCGGCCGCTCCTGTTCTAAATACCTCGCGTTTCGGGTAATCCGATTCACTCGAAGTACTACTGTCACCTGGATACGGTTGTCGACGTGCTCGCGTCCGTTGTGTCGTTCGAATTCTAACATTCCGTTTTGGAACATCGTCTACTGGTTTCCGTCGTTCGGTAGGCTCGCAAGTCTTCCTCGAAGTCGTAGATTGCGATGTAAACTGGTTGAACGGTCGCGTATCCACTGGTCTCCGTTGTTCGGTAGGCTCACAAGTCTTCCTCGAAGTCGTAGATTGCGATGTAAACTGATTAAACGGTGGCCGAATGACAGCATTTGAATCTAAAGGCCTTGTAGGCCTAAACGTCATTGGGTACGTGTAATGCATAACGGGTTTTGGCGTCGAAGGTGGACTCACCTGTTTAGTCGTCAGTAGTGCAGGTCCTGTCAACAAACTACTACGATCTATAATCGGTGGGTTACTTACCTTGACTTTCAGAATGGGCGATGACGTTGCTCTTGGCGGTGTAAACTTGTCCGGAATAACAAACCTGTGTTCCGCCGCACCATGGATAGGAGAAATATTACTACTACCAGCAATCGAAACAGGTTCCTTAGTCGTAACTGGTGCAAACATAGGAGTTACCTGAGGGAATCTTTGACATAAGTCTTTTACTAATTGTCTTTCTCGCCCAGGTGCCCCTACACTTCCTTCCTTCATTCGTTCCTGAATTTGGCGGTGCCTTACCTCTATCTGGTCCAAATCATGTCCGTCACGAGATCTCATCGATCGATCGCGGGCTTGTAGATCCAGATCTTCCTTCGCGTTGGCTAATTCTCTCGCCTTCTTCCCGAGTTCGAAATGAAGTTTAACTTCTTTCTCGCGTTGTTCCGTCTGTTGTTGTTGCGCCTCGAACTCCGCTTGTCGTATAGCTGATTGAGCCTTTATTTGCCGTTTTTTCATCTCGGCTCTCGCTTCTGAAACTATCCTTTGTCGCTCTAATTCAGCTGCTGCTGCTCGTCGCTCTAAATCCGCTTTTGCTGCTCGTCGCTCCGAATCGGCTGCTGCTGCTCGTCGCTCCGACTCCGCTGCTGCTGCTTGTCGTTCCAACTCAGCTGCTGCCGCTTGTTGCGCTAACTCAGCTGCCGCTGTTCGCTGTGCTATTTCTAGCTCCAACTTTTCCATCTCAGCCTCTTCCAACTTGGCTTGTTCTTGCAGATGAGAGATTCTCGCAACATTTGCAACGCATAGTTTTTCTTCTTCTACCGCCGCTTGTGCTGTCAACAGTTGAGCTTGTTCCTCAACTTCCCGTTGTTGTCTATAGTGTTGTTGTTGCTGTCTGGAAATTTCTGACGTCACTATACTTATCTCGCCAATTTCGCTGCGAATACTCACTAACAATTGGTCCAGTATTCCCGGTGCCGATTCGATTCGTACGGGTGAAGTTTCCCTCGTATATTCCGGCACGGTTTCCAAATCGCCGACGTCTTCGCCGCACATACGTAAGTGGTCCGTCAGATGTTTCAATTGTCCATCCAGTCGGTACAGTTCCTGTTCTTCCTTGGGCTGCAATAATTCGTCCAAAACTGACTCACCTAACAACTGGTCCGCTTGTTCCTGTTGTATCTGTCTAATCGTCGACTTAAACTGAATCAGTTTCTCTCTAGCGATCATTAGTTTCTCGAGGATTCCTGCCGTCGCCTCGTACTACGGCATCCGGTACTCCCATTGGATGTACTGGTGACGCACACGGTGTAGGTTCGGTAGGCTCGCGAGTCTTCCCCTGTAGTTCTTCCGCTGCTGACTTATCCGCGTCACATGAGTCATAGTCGGTAGGTGTATTCTTCGTATAGTCTTGTTTGTCACTCATTTCGGTAGTTGTAAGTCAAGTAAAATGTGAGTGTCAAAGTATCAAATTTACCGTATTTATATCTTAACGGTACTAATTACAGTCATATAAAATTAGCCTACCGGCCGATTTTATAGCAGATGGATAAAATTAGCCTAAACGGCCAATTTTACAGCAAATAAATGTCACGGAATAAGTATATAATAAAATTAGCCTAGCGGCCAATTTTACAAATAAATCGGATAACGATATGCGTTATCAAAAGGTAAATAAAATACAATAATACGGACTAATTCAGCAATGAACAAAGAAATCATACGGAATGCATAAATACTTGAGACAGTGGAATCCACAATAATTTTAACTAATACGGTAATGCCTAACTTATTTATGCAACTTTTCAAACTCACCCACTCCAATAATTCTCCAGAAAAACAGATTCCCAGATACAAACCGGACGTGAACCTTTCCGTTTCCAGCGTTGCGGACGAAGTGCGATTTTCCCAACCAAAGTTGTTGGGTTATCTATCTCCCAAACTTGCTAAACACGGTCTTGCTCTCGTTACAGTCTAGAAATGAGTTCTGAATCCTGAAAAACAAAAGAGTTAGGTTGTACTTTTACGAAAATTTTGTACCGGTACAATATGGTATTTAAACCCTTTTAAACACCGGTATTCAATTCCAAAATATTTTACACGCGGTTCAAATCAAATTTTTATTTCAAAAAAAAAAAAAATTTGCACTTAGCTAATCAAATATAAACTTTTACCTCAAAATACAAAATTTTCAAATAACTTTAGTCCTACCGAACCGTAGTTCAGTAAAACATATTCCTACTAATTCGAAGAGACAGTAACAATACCTGCAATATCTTACTGTAAAGTTTGTGAATCAAATCATAAATCCGACCTTCTCACCAAAACAGTAAACTCCAAGTAAGCGAATATATTGCAGTATTGGTCCCTTATAACCGGTGAGGCAGAAAACAGTCTACGAGCAGACAAACTTCGATAAAACAAAATCCCGCGCAGCGAATCCTAAAATCAGGCTGACTCACTGACGGACTAAGGGGCTCGTATACTTTGCCGCGGTGTGATTTATATGGTTGGGCGAAAGGGACGCTAGCTAGGTGCAGAGATTTTGGAGATGTCTAACTAGCGGGCAAAGTGCAGTACGGACAAAAGTTAATTTTATATATTTTGAGGTGTAAATAATTTCTAACGCGCGCGTGTTAATTCTGAACCGTCAAGATCAGTTTTGCTCCTTCATATATATAATTACTGGGTACGGTGTGCATTTTACAAATATTCTAATTTTGTAACTTGTAGGTCCAATACTCACGAATGATAAGGCTCCTTCCCCTCTTGCGTATTTCCAGGACTCAAATTGAGGCATAAGGTTAATGCTACGCCCAGAATTCGGCAATTTTATTTTACCAGGTCCCTAATACTAAGAAGAAATGTGTTAGTTTACTACAGTAGGCGTACGGTTACTAATAGCTAGCCTGGCGTCCTATCTAGAATTTTGGTTACCTAGGTGGGCTTGGTAACTTCCTATCAGGATGTCGGCGGGGACACGGTAGATGTTAGTATCCCTAATTAGCCTCAATTTATTTGCGCCTAGTCGTAAACTGCCCTACCGCCTGAACGGTACAATCCTAATTCAGGTGAAACACAGTAACCCTCCTAGCCTACAAGTTCTAATGCAATGGACACCGTTGTACTACAAATAGTCGCAGACGCACCTGTACTTAGCAAGAGTTAGGCGTACAGTTTGCTGCACCCTACCAATGTGTATGCTTTGTACCGGTGTGCCTACGTCCTATCTGCGTACTAGTATCTCTGCCTGCTCTCCCCCCCGTAGGAATATGAAGGTCTACTGCGGTTTTTCCTGAATTAAAACAGTACAGTCCCTAGATGTAATTTTAGGCGTACAGCGTGTCACTACCTCTACCTTCGATCTTTGGTCTTATACTTAGGTAGCAAGGCATCGAACGCTGTCTAACCTTTCAGGCGATGGGCGAATAACTAAGATGATATTGCGGGTTGTCTCCTGTCTACATTCCTTAGACGTTCCCGTTCATTGCTGCGGCCCGATGTCTAGCCAGCCATCCTGTCCCTCAGTTGAGTTCACCGTGGTGAAGCATGATAAAACAGATAGAAAAGGGCAGATGTGACAAGTATTTCTAACTTTTATTACAAAATCAAACAATAACTATTATACAATAAACAATGTAATCTGAAATAATGTAACTGAGAAAGAAAGATATTGAAGTGAATTGAGTGTGTGTGAGATAACTAATGAACGAAATCGCGGTTTTATACCAAATTTGTGCCGCAATCAATCGAGAAAATTCTCGATTGTTCTATGAGTTCTAACAGGTTTTTAAAGATAGCTATTGGTCCAGCAAATATATAACTTGTACGACATTGGTTACAATCTAATAACTACAGTCTCATTGGTTAATCTTACCTCGAGCAAATGCAATTAATTTGTAGCGGTCAATTTAAATGAGTTGAAATTCTGCACAAAAAATAATTCGCACCTACTAGGATTCGAACTCAATACACACTACATATAATTTCCAACGCTCTACCGACTGAGCTACTGAACCACTTGACTAATCATCGTACGAATAGATATAGCAAATACAAATGAGGACTCAATGTAATCTTTAACAAAGTTAATTCGAATAAAATAAAATTTTGAAAATCCACGGCGTTTAGAGAATATAATTCTATACAACATTTTAACATCAGATCATGGCCAACAATTTAAAGCAGAGGAAATGCAGCGTTTCCTAAGTGAATGGGGAGTAAAATGGGAGCTGACCAAGAGGAAACGGACATGCCGAAAGTAATGTAAAAAAATTAATTATTTATTAGCCAAAACAGGCGGTGATATCCATTCACAGGAATTCTTAACAGGCCTTCTAGAATTACGCAATACGCCTAATCAAGATGGTTTATCACCAGCCCAATCGTTTTCGATCACCCATTCAGATCTTTAATACCTACTCATTGGCGGTCCTATGATGCAGATTGGCAGATGGATGCAAATATAGCTGATCAGAACCGTTTACAAACTGCTGAAAAACGAAAGTATTATTATGACCATTCTTCATTTCCTTTAGGGTGTATTCAACCTGGTTCAACAGTCATTGTTCAAAATCCATTATCTCGGAGATGGGATAAATTATCCATGGTAGTTGGTTCCAATAATCATTGCCTATACAGACTAAAGTTTACCTCCACTCCACAGGTGTACTCTGGCGAAATAGAATATTCATTAGACAAATTGAACCCGAATTATTACCCAAAGGATTTCTAACAGATAATACTGTCACACAGTCAACTCACGTAATAATAATGGAACTGCAGCTCGTAACATTCCTACTTCCGACCCTATCATAACTAGAACTGGAAGAATTAGCAGACCCCCAGATCGACTTATATACTAACTGATATGAAACGAGTTTTAGACAAATGTTTGATTTTTTAATGGTATTTATTTTATTCCGATAATTATATTTACTACCGGTATATTGGTGTATTTACATATAAGGTATCGAAAATTAATAGATCCAAGACTATGGCATCCAACCAACTTATAAAATAATATAAAACTACGATAATACATCATTATTGATACATTTTGATATTAACTTTATCTAACATCGAAAGTGAAAGGAAAGTCAATTTCGACTATAATCAAAATAATTATTTTAGTATGTTGGTTGGTATATGTGTCACTGTAAACTGCTCCTTTCACTTATTTTATCATAAAACCCAGAAACGTCATATTATTGATTCGCTAAAATGGAATTCTCGCCAAGTTAAACCCTTAGCTCGTTTTAGGAATTGAGAAATAGAAAATTCGGAGTGGTGTATATACGGACCTCTCTGTCATCTCTTCTCACATCCATTTGGTGAAAGAGAACCAGACAATAGTTGATTAGTGTGAGAGAATAAAAACATACTCGAAAATTAGCTATTCTCTTTGAACAGAAACTAAATTAGGTTTCGCAAATTAGTTAAATTACAACTGATTGTAAAAGAAATGTCCTGGAACCCGGGGAACAAGGCGCTGCCCCGAGCCGAGGAACAGCAGCCAAAGGATTAAAAACTGATTATCTGCTTGGCCGTTGATTAGTTCACCAACTAGGCTGCAGTTTGGCCAACAAACAGGTACATCCCACTACTTTCCTACAGAGAAGTAATTTACCCATTTTCCCTTTACTTCCACTGGAATTATTTGCAAGAGTATTTATTACCAAAGAGTTGGTTACTTATATTACTTAACGTCAATTCCTATTATTGGAAATTACGAAGCCATGGGATAATTAAAGATAAGAGAAGTAAATTTCATTAGTGGAAATTAAACAAAAATAGATCCGATTACAGTTCTGATGTCAGGATATTGATCTATAACAACAAAATGCCCCATCCCCTATTTTGTCATCTATCAAATAAATACAATCTGTATAATTTTAACTTTATATTAACTGCAAGTGAAAATTGATATATCATTCTTTAAACACTTCAAAGGTGATCAAAACTCTTTATTTAGATAAAAAAAAACGAAATAATGGAAGAGTTGGTGTAAGTCCAATATATATCAAATAAATTATTATTTACTAATAATCATAATTTTGTCCATGTTTCACAATGTGTAATTACTACTCGACTTTGTTTCAGGTATTGGAGTGTTAGCAACACGGTTTCCTACCGAAACAACATGAACAAAACCATAGCGGTTATCACAATAATAGGAACATGGATAACGGCATTGGTGACCTTCTCTGTTGTAATCATAGGGTGGCCATATTTCGTGGGTATGAGAACCGTAAGTGAGACTGATTGCTACACCCAGTACAACGACAACCCTTATGTGACAACAGCAGTAGCGGTATTTGTGTACTGGATACCGCTACCGATAATACTAGTGATCTACTACAAGATATTCGCTATTGCTAGAAGAATAAAACGCAAAGTCAGGGGTAAAAAATCGACTATAGCAGCTCTACATCAATGCACTACACAGATCGGTGGTATTGGGGGTCAATATGCAGAGGTTGCGTTGATTCGTCGTGGAATATCTGACACAAGTTCATCGCCACCCGGTACAATTACAACGCAGGTATCGCGAGAGCCAAACATCGTTGAAGCGGTATTACCGTCTATCACAATAAACACATCCAGTAGCGGATTCGAAGAGAAGCATAACAACTTGAAGAGCCGAAACCCTGACAATGACACGGAGGAAACAGTGAAGAATCACGAAGCGGATGTTGACATTCACGCTGTAGAATATAATTTTGATAAATCTGTAGCAGACGAAAATGCATCTGGCCTCAAAAGTTCAATCAAAAGATCTAGAATAACATGGCCGTCGTTCAGGATAAAAGAAAGATCCCCATCTACTGTAGAAGAAGAGGAGGATGAAGGTGTTTCTGTGGATAACTGGGAGGATCATGAACTCCAAGTCATTCCTGTGGAAACTGCGCAGTTGTCTCAGCAACCGAGTCCATCCATAAACGCCGCTGCAACAAGCGCAGCCAACAGGAAGAGAACTCAATCGAAAAGAGAGAAGAGGGCGACCCAAACACTTACTTTGGTTCTGGGTTAGTTTCATGAGTTTTATTTTTAAAAACTTCGCCCCAATAATGCCGGGTAATTCTCTAATCTATATTTAAATTGTCATGTAAATTGTATAAAAAATTTTCAATCACAATTAGAAAACTTTTATAAAATTGTACAGTATATATAAATTGTATAAAATTGGTAAAATTGGTATATATTTACATACATTTACAAATGTATAATTTGTATATGATATAAAACTTTACGAGTTCAAGGCTTTACCAACACGCTTATCATCACCGAGAATACAACAAAATCTTCGACGGTATTAGATATTCCATTATTACAAGTTACAAGTGTTTTTCACCAACGGTTTTTTAATGTTTATCACAGACATCACAGCCCAGGGGGGGGGGGGGGGGGGGGGGGGGTTGGCAAACACAGATATATTTAATTACGGCAGCAAGTGCACCATTTATTGGAAATTTGTAACAAATCCTATCTGTAATTTTACAACCAACACTACGTATTACATAACATATCGTTAATAAAAAACTACTTGCTTTAGCACATGACTTTACCAAATGTAATACATTTTAAGTGAATATACAGTATATTAGAGAGTCATCCAAAAGTTTTCATTGAACAAATAATAAATAAATTCCTCCAACTACGAAAGGAAAAATGATAAGAAACTTTACTTCTTTTCTTTACCTGATCTTGAACTTTTGTATATAGTTAGGGAATGCAGCTTATGAATCCGGAAAATAATTGCTGCTTTTGTGGTAAAACATCGACAACCAATAAACCTACGACAACCAATAAACCTACGACAACCCATAAACCTACGACAACCAATAAACCTACGACAACTAATAAACCTACGACAACCAATAAACCTACGACAACCAATAAACCTACGACAACCAATAACCAATAACCAATCAGGGGCTAATAGAAATATCAATAATCAAAAAATCAGGGGCTAATAAAATGGCAGCTGTCTTTGAAATTAATACTCCATATCTCAAGAACCTGTGGCCTAGTGGTTGTAGTCTCGGCTTCCGCCTCGAGGTCCCAGGTTCGAATCCGACACCACGCTGATGAGACCCAGTAAGGTCGAAACGCGTACGTGGTTTGGAGAGATATGAGATATTAATTTCAAGAAAAATTACGCGATTCCTAAATTTGTACACTACCCGGTTAAAAAGTACGCATGTGATGGGATTAGTCCTACAATTGCGCCAATAAAAGATAAGTTATTTTCGGTAAAATAAACTTATCATTCGAGGTTAAGACCCCTAGATCCCTTCTTATAATAAATGTATAATAACAAACACCTCGAAAAATACAGCTTGCCAACACATTGTTACTATCAATAATCAAAAAATCAGGGGCTAATAAAATGGCAGCTGTCTTTGAAATTAATACTCCATATCTCAAGAACCTGTGGCCTAGTGGTTGTAGTCTCGGCTTCCGCCTCGAGGTCCCAGGTTCGAATCCGACACCACGCTGATGAGACCCAGTAAGGTCGAAACGCGTACGTGGTTTGGAGAGATATGAGATATTAATTTCAAGAAAAATTACGCGATTCCTAAATTTGTACACTACCCGGTTAAAAAGTACGCATGTGATGGGATTAGTCCTACAATTGCGCCAATAAAAGATAAGTTATTTTCGGTAAAATAAACTTATCATTCGAGGTTAAGACCCCTAGATCCCTTCTTGTAATAAATGTATAATAACAAACACCTCGAAAAATACAGCTTGCCAACACATTGTTACTATCAACAACCAATAAACCTACGACAACCAATAAACCTACGACAACCAATAAACCTACGACAACCAATAAACCTACGACAACCAATAAACCTACGACAGAAACTTTACTAATCAATATTGTGCTTTATGAGCATTTAATATGTAGAAATTCTGGGGTGGTCAACTCTCTTACTTTATTGTTTTAACGTTCTAGCATTTAAAAATGCAAAAGTACTACTGTAATTATGTGAACTAAGTTAATGTGAATATGTGAATTAAGTTCCATCTTGTAGCACTAAAATTTGTATTAAATTATAAGCGTTTAGTTTAGATAAAACAAATAGGCGTTATACTTAGGTTCATGCCGGGTTTTCTCAACTCAAATACTATTTTCTTATTTACTAACCTGGTGCATCAACAGCACAACAAAATAGACATAATTGTATGATCGTATGATTCAGAAAGCGAAGATTCTACTTCAACAACACAACGTCCCCTTAGTGAGACCAACTCAGATTTGATGATTATCATGTAAAATTACATGACCGGCTCCACCATTTTCTTTATTTTTTCGCTTTCATAAATTAATTTTTGTGAGACCGGGTCTCTGCCCCCACATTTACGTCTGTAATAATTATCGTCAACTCTAATAATTATTCCAATCCTAAAGATGGCCAAAGTCAAATTTAACAATAGCTAATGAATGTAAGCAGGTAATGTTGATTCACAGACGAATTAACAATTAATTCCCTACAGCCATGCAACACTACCGTATTAATATGACGTAAATCTCAGAATGAAAAGACATTTACAAGTAAAGCGTGGCCATTTATACAGTAGTAATGAACACCTAACTCCGGAAATATGGCGCAACAGAACAGATGATCCGAAATAATGAGCATCGCTGCGCTGGTTGCCTTCACAACAGGGGTGTAGGGGGGGCGGGAACGCGGGTTCGGGTTATTAATTCTAGATATATTAATCTCGACATATTGGGAATCAAAACTCAGCTGGTGTTAAATCATATTCTTTTTGATCTGACAGCCCGAATTAATGCTGGCCGTAATACAATGCCGTCGCTATAGCTAGGGTTTATCGTTTATTAACCGGGTACAATAGTTAATAGCGCCGCAGTCGTATTGATTGTTCACACTAAATCGGGTTGGATAAAGTCGCACATTTACAATGGGACTCAATTTCCATATGGAGAAATGAGCTACACTATTATTCATCATTCACATGGGTGAATAATTTACTAGTAACACTACAATGCAAACGGCCAAGATCATTCACTGAAATCGATGTAATATGTTCTGGATGCATTTTAGTAGCTACGCTTTCTATATTTGCGGCATGGTCACGGAATTCATTCCAAATTGGACATTATTATTGTATCTCTTTCCAAATTCAAGCAAAGTTCATTGACATTGGCAGACTTTTAATACTAAATCTCGTTCATATTCAATCTACAAATATTTACTTTTTAATATTGCAGTTTGTACAAATTTCAACACTGTTCAGACTACAATTATTGCATGTCTTTAGACAATTACAGGCTGATGACGGTTTAGCATTTTCTCAAGCTCACCACTAACTGTAATGAGATCCACTCGTCTATTATTGGAACCAAATGCAATAAACAATACGGGACCCAAACACTAGTATATGAATCATAATTGATTGTTACTATGCTTCCAAAATACTGTCTATTGTCTGTTGGTTACCCAACATCTGCTGTTAGTTGTAACGTTTAATGCAATTATTGCACAAAATTATTATGCGAATGAGTGATTGACATGCCATATATAATTTAACTGCAACATTCAACTGGTTTATAAAATACAGTATCAAATTTATAGAGAACAAATTTGTCTATTTATAATCGGCCTGCTGCATTGAAACTGCACATTGAGATGCTATGCCAGCTTAACAAAAATATTTTGCAACCACCACGCAAACCACAATTGACAAGCCCAATGCAGCGTGCATAAAGAACGCTATGCCGGCTTATCAACAAAGTTGAACCTCCACAACCACATATCCCCCATGACTTTCGCTAGATTATACCCATGTGCAAGGTGTCTTTCAGTGTCTTTCAAGAGGCTTCTCCGAAAGTCATGGGTTGTCCGCCATTCTTATTTTCTCCATGGGGGTGCAAAAGCACTAGATTGTGCACAGGCTGAAACAATGTCCTGCAAAGCGGAGGCGGCTTTATCCAAGTGGCAATCTTGGCCACCAATGATAGGCCTACACCTCCAATGTTATATAGTGTCTGGTTGGAGATGTGTGCATTTTACTTGAAACATAAAAACCCCTCCACCAGCTGACTGTGAATATGAGAGAACGTAAATGAGCGATTTTTAAGAATAGTGCAGTAGCAGTACCCGCCACCAACATCTTCATGGAGTGATTCTAGTTTATAACAGTTTTGCTTAGGCCTACTCGCACCGTACTGAATATTTCTGAATGTCGTTAACATACTGTTTACACACACTGTGGAAGGACTGACTACAAACACAAAGGCCTCTGATTATCTACGGTATACTGTGTACTGTACATAGACGTGTACGTGTACATAGTGTACACTAGACATACTGTTGCACCGGTACAGAGCGCCAGTGAACTGAAAGATAATGGTCGGTGGTTGATATACAGTAGAACCAGTGTGTACTAGTGGTCCTATATGGACGCTAGTGTTATCCTTCCCACCGTAAAAACAATTCTCAACCGCCGTATAAATTCATCCGCCGCATAAGGTACTACCGGTATATTTTGTAGGCCTACTAAAAAAAGACTGAAAAAGTATTCTTACAGCTAGAAATTCTTAAATTAGACGAACTATATTAAATTATTTAAAATATAAATATAAGTATACAATTTTGAGGCGATTTCAATATATTATTTTTAAATTATGTCTTATTTATTGTTTTCCTTAGGTGCTTTTATCATATGCTGGACACCATTTAGTACTTTTGTAATCATCAAGTCTTTCTGCGACGAATGTTTAAACCCCCATCTGTATAACTTCAGTTACTCCTTGTGTTACCTAAACTCAACGGTCAATCCCTTCTGTTATGCGTACGCTAATCCAGATTTCAGGGAGGCCTTTATCTCCTTGCTAACCTGCGGCCGAAGGGGGAAAAAGCGAAGAAGATAGAGCAGCACCATCTATTGGTGTATTACCGAAGTCTCTAAAGAATAAATAATATGTTCAATGGTCGCTGTTTTTTTATTAATATGTAAAAACATAATAATAATAATTAGTATTGATAAATTTATTACTTCACAACTTTCCCACTTTTGCTCTATGTTTGAGATTCAATAATTTAAATAAGCCTAGGGGTGACTTCGGGGAGCTCCCATTCCGTAAGCGTCAGTACGATTCGTGATCGCTGTAGCATAGCTCCATCCAGGCTTTCATCCTTCACTGGTTAAGTAACGTAACTCTTTACTCTGGAAGATCACCCGTGGTCATGAACTAACTCCCCTATATGAATAACAGATTCCCACATTCATAATTAATTTTTTTCTATGTAATAAATAGATTTGTGTAATGAAATTATTGTTATTTATGTCACATTTTTATCTGTTGTGGCAATTTTTCGTTATCCATGCACTCTATAGGTGTCAGTAAATTATCTTTATGACACGTTAAATATATACACCGATATTAATATTATATATTTATCCTGTAATTAATGTGTATGTGTAAACCACTTGGCTAATGAGATAATGAAACATTTATTTTGAATATTATAGTTTATGAAATTTATGCTATTCTATATTCCACTCTCACAGTATATCTGTCAATCATTAAATTTTATTTGCTACTCGTAAGTCTGCTTTTTAACATGGACTACATACATGTAATATGTACACTATGTGTGACACATGTGGACTATATACATAGACTATATTGTAAAGCCAAACAAATATATTTTAAGCGCTTAAAAAACGCCATCAACGCTATTTATACAACTACAATTTTATGTAATTTATTGAAAAGATTTATTAATTGCCTTTATTTAGATTTTTTCCAGAGAAAATGAATCTCGAAAAATATTTAGAAAAATAATTTTTAAGAATCACTTAAACATTCGTTATTTTGGTTATCGTATTCTGAGATAATCGATTAAAACGGGTTACTTTTTAAGTGTTGCGACTAAGTTACTGAAAAGTTTGTAGAATAAATTTCACTTTTGCAATTGCAAATACCTTGGTGTAATATATATAGGCCTAATATGTAAAAAAATTATAGGTGGGCTGTGTTGATTTAATTGTTTTAACATGTTATAAATTAAAAATACTGTGCTTTGTTAAAAATTGTTATAGTTATAGTTTTATCGAAAGTTTAGTGGTTATATTAACCAGTATTAAAATACAGTATTATGTGAAAATTTCCTAATTAATCATCTCAATCAAGTTCATTTATTAATATTAATATAACCGAATTAGTCCAGTCGAAACGGTTCCTCCACACAGGCAACACGTAACATCGAGGATGGAATACAACTATATATTTATTCATAAATTGTTTCTTTTTCGCTCTAATATATCCCGAATTCGGGAGAGAGGGATACTGTTTCCATAGGGAAAAATGTATCCCACAGGATTGAATTGATTTTACTTTTTTCCCGGCGAAAAAAAAGTTTAAAATATTCTTGGTGGAATTTCTTGAATTTGATTACATGTGTTGAAAGAGTATCGAAGTAGAAAAGGTTTGCGCACGTAATTTGAGTAAAATCCATTCAAACACTCAAAAGTTATTGCAACTTTAGTGTCTGTGCGGCGAACTCCAAAACGGAACTCAATATCCAATATTGGTTTATGTTGTTAAGCGGCTCTCTAGTTACGTAATAAATATTCCAGAACACTAAATTATTTAACATTGAGTAAGGCAGCACCAGGAGTTGAAGAGTACGGTAATTTAAATTGCATTGGTCTATCTTATTAAAGAATTTAGCAACAAAAAAGTACCATAATAAAATACGTATAACATGGGAAAAAAACGTAGACATTATTTTTTTATAATTCTCTCGACCATTTATTAACCTTTAAAAGAATAGTGGAAAGAATGTTAAACTTTTTTCCCATGTTTTAATATTATTCCATTTTAACTTTGATGTGTATTTATAACCTCGTTCGATCGGCAATTTGTACATCTCACAGTTAGAAGGAAAAAAAACATATTCGTTATGCGTATAATAAAATAGTAATTTAATCCAAAATTACTGATAAGACATTTTTCCTCGATTAGATATTTTTTAGTCACAATATAATCATATGATGTTCTCCAGCAGTAACTATCTCGTAATGTTAGAATTATGAAATAAAACCAACCATACAGAGGTGTTGCAAATCGGCTTGATCACAGAATTGTGCGGTTATCGCTTGGTTTTTGCAATAACGTACCACTGTAAGTTCGGATCAACTGCTCTAACATTTTAATTTATACAGAGGAATGTAAGCAGGAATGTCTATTTCCTAATTTAAATAGTTTTTTTTACTGGAAGAAAGTTTTTGTTACATAATATTGTCATTGATTTATGTAAAAAACGCTTTGTATTAAATAATTTCCAGGTCAATTAATTTATCTACAGTTGGCCTAATAAATATATGACTCTATAAAGGTGAACCTCATATTTATTGTTGATTTTATTAGTTTCTATGTCTATTGCTTCATGTTGTCTTTACATTGTTAATATTGAAACTGATGTGGGCAAATTCATTAAACAATATATCACTATATAATAACTTATATTAAAAATATTAAATTAATTGATTCACCCCAAAGATACTTTCTGGTGCTTGTTTACTGGGATTGCTACGTTACTCAAGAGAAGTAGGCCTATCAAATATGAAACATAATGATATTGGCAATAAGGGTTCTACTGTATCCGCTAGGGGTGTACGAGTGGTTTTAGTAGACCTACTGAGGCTCTTACAGTTTGCCGTGCCACCTATGACTTACTATCACTTGTTAATTTGTTAATTTTTTATTGTATTTTATCTTTGTATACATTTTTTTATACTAGCTAGTTTTTGTTTCTTTATTGTTTGAATGTTCTAGAACATATTGTCTATTCATTTAATATAGAAATTATGTTCTAGAACAAATATTTGTGGATCATTTTATTATATCAATTAAAAATAAGTATAAAAATAGCTATAAAGGCACGGCAAAGTGTAAGAGTCCCCCTACTGAACAGTCAAGAGCGAATGTGACTACGTTCACATAGGTCATTCAACCGGTGGCCCTTTACGATCCTATGCCCATTATCTCAAGTTTGAAAGTTTCTCAAAAAATCTTCCCTACGACATGACTGGTCTGCCAAAGGGAATATTCACTCCATTTTTAGGGTCTCCAAAAGGTGCGATGTACTGGTCAGCAAAGAAATGTATCACTCTGATATTGTCGTCCGTTTATTTACGTCCGTAGAATGGGATAACAGGGTTGGCCAACGCATTCAGTACAGAAGGAAGGAACTACCGGTAGCCAAATGGGCCTATAGGATGAGTCAACTGCTGCCACAGATGTAGTCAAGGCTGCATCGGCAGCACTGAATAGCATATAAAGGGGCACATTGAACGCATTGAACAAAGTTACAAGCGCAAATTAATTGGTCGCATATGAGATAAAGTTTTGTTTATTGGTTTGTTTAGAAAACACAGGCACAGTAAACAGTACAGTTTCCCTTAATATGGGGGGGGGGGGGGGGGGGGTTGGAGCACTGCCCTGTTTTGGAAATTGTCAAAGGAAAATTTAGTGCCGAATTAGTCCAAAGAAAAATTGTTAAAAAATGTATATAATTACAATATTATATTGTAATTATTGAACATTATCTAGTATTTATAGTATTTATACATCATAGTACAGTATTTATAGCATTTATAGTATTATTGAATATTTTCTATACATTAATAATTTTGGATTAAAATTTTAATAAAGTGCAAACCCTGTTGCGACTTCGTATTCCCGCTCGACAAATCCGCTGCGAACAGCGGAGAGTGGAATTTACTCCCCTTTGTCGGCACCACCTTTGTCTGGTGCGCCGAGAAAATACTTATCTGAGGGGGGGGGGGGGGGGGGGGGGGGGGGGGTGGGGGGGGGTGTGTACTGTTTATCAGGCGGAGACAGCAGTTAGCGCTCCTCCATTCCAGCTCCTTCTGTCTGAGCGTTGGTCTTAGCCTGTGGTCTGAAACGGCGCGGTCATATTGCTAGGTGCTACTAATGGGCTGCAAACGTATCCTAACACCTATAACTTAAACGTGTAATACTGTATTATTGTTGGAATACTTTTGTGCCTGTGTCTGATAGTTTAGTAAAATTTTTATTTTATCTGAATTATAAATAATGTAGGCTTTTTTCGTCGACAGTATAAATGCAAATAAGAAGTTTGTCGAGTTTATTTTAATTTAACAAATCTATATTACATCAAATATATGTTTATATCATATATTAATAAATTAAAAAATAAATGTCATAAGTTACATAAGTTACAATTTCTTTCATACAGTATATACACAAATTACTGGTCCATTTATATGACCAAGTTAATTGTATCTACAATATCTGGTCCATTATGACCAAGTTATTTTCACTTAAATATGTCCAAAACAACAAGTTTATTTTAATTCTATAAATATATTATTCGGTGTCTAACACCTGTGATCTTCTTTTTGTTGCCAACTCGACTGCAGACGCTCTCCGGTATGTCCCCCCTCCCAATGATGTCGTCATCAGAGACTTATTCATGGGGTCGTCTACGGTCAGCGTATTAAGAGCGGCACTGCTGGGGGTGCTGACAGACAGACGACCCAGGTCTAATATACTCGGTCTCGGTGACCGGGGACTCGTACGCTCCATAAACGCTCCGGGTTTCATCGTCGGACAGCGTTTCAGGATCGCCTCGCTCTTCGCCGCACTCAATGTGAAAGAAGCAGGAGGCAACGAGAGTTTTGGTACACCTGGAACCTGCGATTAAATTAATTGTCTAGAAATATTTGTAGGAATCTATGGGACTAAAAGCACCAATTCAACAGACTCCAACTACAGTAGTGGACTAATTGTCTAACATTTATTTTCCTTAAATTTCTTGAATTTTTACGTTTTTGAAACATAAACCTACACTAATTACAATTAGTAGTTGCATTTTCTTTATTTGGGCTCTTATTGGTCTGCATGGTGCTGTAGGAGTTAGTACTGTCTGAAAGTGTAATCCGTCTCCCATTGCAATGTTTGTTCATAATACTTAGAGCTGAAACGGCCAGATATGTACTAGAATAAAAGCTGCGTCTATGTGTGAATGAAAATATATCTGCGGTTCTCCAGTTTGTTACGACAAAGTTTGAAAGTTAAAACTCCTCCATACATTGTTTATAATAATTCCTCTTAAATTTTTCCCGGATATTTTTTAAACTGTCTTTCTAAACTTCTGTATAATAGCGTAATCGCATTTTAACCTGTAACTTTTTAACCTGTAACTAACAGTAACTAACTGTAACTTACCTGAGACTCTGAGACCTGCAACTAACTGTAACGGCAATCGATGATGAGAGACACCATCTATTCGAATGTATAACAACCCCAGTCACACGGGGGTTAATACAGTCTTATTCGGTTAATGGTTTAACTGATTGTTTTTGGAAACCAAAAAACAGTTATGACTTTTTTAGAAATCGTAACATTTGAGCAATAACGCAACATTTTGAATATTATACACCATCTCTCATAGTGGAGTGATGGTGTATAAGTATAAATATTCTGGTTTTTAACAAAAATTGACTATTATAGATTATTGTGAAAATCCACTATCGACGTTTACGAATCAAAAGATTATTAAACGTCGCTATAATAAACACACGGTAATAGATGAAGTGTCATAATGGACACAGTATTTAATAAATTACCATTTTGAATTATTATAAAATATTTATTTAGAACATTGGTCACGCCTTTTGTTTCTATTTTCTGTTATGCAGTAAATAATAAATTATATATTATACTTTAAGTATCATTTATATTTTATTGAGGTGCTTGAAAATCCCTGCTTATTGCTTATGATTCTGAGCATTTTACTAATCTTATAATTATTTATTTATTTACGTATGTATCACCAAGCCGCTGATGACGTAGACAATTATTATTATTATTATTATATTCTTTATTTCATGCAATTGCACATAGTAAAATTATTTATTATATATGATCACAAAATATATATATCATACAACATGGTAACTAACTACTATGAATATATTATCTAAAAAAAAGAAAAAAAAAACAATAACTATTTACTCATATTATTCACGATTATACACATTTAGGTTAGAAATACAGGGTCTTTCATTTCACGTATTCGTGATATCTTAACTACTGCCGTATTTAATGCTTGTCAATAGTGTATTATCTATGTTGTTTATACGATCAAATAATCGCCTTGAGCAATATTATAGGCTACTTTAAGTTTACTGTGGATACGATCTGAGTAATTACGCCTTACCTATAAGGCATTACAATAAATCGGCGTGCAGAATGCACGGAACTATTGCACTTTTACATTATTTGCACAGCCGCTAAATTTCCTAATAATAAAATTAGCTCTAGTATATAACTTACAAGTTTGGTTAAGAATATCATAGTCATCATCCACTGTACAATGTAAAATATGGCCTAAATAATTGAATTTATTTACAATTTCAATAGCAACACCATACAGAAACACATTAGGGCGCCGAATAACTGGCGATCCTTTCGGGAAGAAGTATAAACACTTAGACTTTTTCGTGTTAAATATTATTGAATTAATATCAGCATATTTAACGGCAATGTCAATTAGCCGTTGTAAACCGAAAATAGAATTCGAAATCAGGCACATATCATCAGCATAACATATATGGTTCAATCTGATGCAGTCGACGTAACAACCAACACCAGCCTCTGTGAGCTCCTTACTCAGATCGTCAATATATACATTATACAGCAACGGCGAGAGTATACCTCCCTGTTTCGTTCCATTAGTGACCATAAATTTGGCAGAAAAAATACCACCCCACATAACAGACATGAGTTGGGATCGATACCAAAACAAAATTAACCGTACTTATAATGGAAAACCTCGTAATATGAGTTTACGGAGTAAAGTAAAGTGGTTGACACGGTCAAACGCTTTACTGGCGTCAAGCATACACACGTATACTGGAGTGTTGCTAGAAAGGTAGAAGTTTATGATCTCCCTTAATGGGTGTAAATACAATATTCTGTTCCAAGTTTGGATTTGAAACCAAACTGATTATCGGTTGTATACATTAGGCTAAGCTACGCGCTAAAATAACGCTTTCTACAAGTTTGCTCAAACCTGTTGCAATTGAAATGCCTCTGTAATTGTCCTTACAAGTATGGTCACCTGTTTTATCTTTGATACGTGGAACAATAATGGATTCCATCATGAGTGATGGCCTATAACCATGAACAAAAATACTATTAATAAGCACAGCCAAAATATCAAGTAACGATACACAGCAGCCATTTATCAAGTGCTCAGCTTGTTACCCATCTGGGCCAACAGCCTTTCCAATCGATAGGCTATAAATAGCTTCAAAAATATAATTATTACTAACAATCCAATCTGCTCGAAATTAAGTTCCTATACGTTTTTCAGAAACGAATTCCTTATCGGAATCATCCTTAACGCAGTTCAGTAGAGTGTGAAAATGAGACTTCCACAGATCGCTAATTTGATCGGGACCAACAGCATCGCCCACTTTATTAGGCAATACAGTTGTACTAGAACAACATTTCTGCACATTGGACCAAAACGTGGTTGATGATGCATCACTAGACAATAGTGAAATCGCTATTTTACCGTTACGGATATTATCCTCTTCACGTTTACACGCCCTAAGTGAACGCTTAAAATTAGCCTTAGCACTTAAGTAATCAGAAAATATTTGCCCCTGCCTTGGAGACCCAGAAGATCTCCAACACAGGAATTTTAATCGAGCCTCACTGTGTTTCTCCTCCACAAGGTCATAAAAACAATCTAATCTAATATAACTAACTGAATCTAACTGTATCTAACTGTAACTAACTGTAACCAACCTGTAATTAACTGTATCTAACTGTAACTAACTTTAACTAACTGTAACTAACCTGAGACCTAATCTGTAACTAACGGTAACTAACTGTAACTAACCTGTGACCGAACCTCAGCGACAAAATCATTTGTTTGTTTTAAAATGACGAAACTTGCGACAAAGAAACCGATACCAATGAATCCCGCAAGGATTCCCAGGACCAGATACAACATCGCCCACCAGCGCTCTGACTCAACTGTTATGCCTTTCTCTAAATTCTGCTGTTGGCGGGCCGCTTCCAAAGCATTCTCAGAAGTGTCAAACCATCTGGAGTATTTACAAACATCGGAATCCGGTTGGGCGAGAATAAACGGATCATCAGGCACAGAGCACTCCGTAGTCTCGAATTTCAAGCAAATTAAAAGGGCTTCTCCAAGTCTATAAATACATTGTTATAGTTATAGTTGATGTGTTGGCTAGTCTACAAACATAATGATGTGTTTATAGTTGATGTGTTGGCTAGTCTGCAAATGGTATGTGTTGTCGATTGAAGTCCATTAAGCTCAGAACTACATGCAGGTTCTTTTAATTAATTAATTGGACGATAGTGTAACATAAAGCCCCACCGTTGCTGTTAGCAGAGGGCTAGGTGCTGAAGAAGCTTGTCCTACTTAGAAAAGTAGGATAAGAAAGGATGAGAAAAGTCAGAAAAGCAATTTGAAGAGATGAATAAAATCAATACATCAAAACAGACAATAGCCAGTGTATGAATAGAAAGAAAACAAGGGATAATTTTAGACCGAGCTGACAGGATTGACAGAGGACAGGAGCTGACTGTAATAAATTTAAAATAAATTGACCTTTTAAGTGCAGATGATAATTTTTTCGATTTTTTTAACGAATTGTGACGACTGGCGAGTTGTACCGAGTTACAAATAACAGGACCTCGCAAACACTGGAATCGTTGGGATGAACTAAGGGGTAAGGGGGTATGATAAAGGGGTAAAGTGAAGTCACCACGTGCAGAAGAACGAGTGTTGTAGTTGTGTGCAATAGAGCGTTGAGTGAAAAGTTTACCAGAGTCGAAGAAGGGCTTATTGTTTCAGAGTTAATATCGTACATAAATTTTGCAACGCTGTGTGCGTTTAGTTTCTTAATAGGTCGAGCCTGACCCATTATATAGTGTTATTTTCTGATGAGACGGACCCCCCACCCAGATTTTTCAACAAATCTTTATGATTTTGCTCGAAATTTTTAAACACAGGTAGTTCAACTCACCGTCGTTGACCCCATAAAGCGGGAATTTTCGTTTTTGCCTGTATATTTTTTATAAGCGTTTAAAAAAAGTGTCTTTTGCGAAATTGCACATCTCCTATCGTTGCCATTCTTCATATTAGTCGTAATTTTTTCATATCATTAGAAAGCTTGCGTTGCGTATTCTATATTCGTTATATTCCATATGCGTTACATATTCTAAATATGTAACAATGTTTGAATTTCGTTGACAAATAGCTGAATGTAGGCGTTCAAAGTTTGCCAGAATTATTGTTCGCGGAAGGCCATGTATTCTATTTAAGGGGGGGGGGTGGGGGGGGGGGGGGGGGGGGGGGGGTTACCCCCTCCTTGGGTAAAATTTTCACATTTTTGGTTTTCTGTTTCATCTGATGCAGAATTTATGGGGAGTTCAAATCTTGAAACAGACAGACAGGCTGTCAGACAGACATATTAGATGCCACCAAACATTAAAACTGACATCACAAATGAAATCACCGACCCCGAAAACCCCCATATTGATAATTTTAGTGAGTTGGTAGGAAGCCATAGTGTCAAACATTACTGACCGATTAACAGACTACAGACAATCAGGTTTGAGCGGGAAGATTCATATTTTAAAGCAAATTATCTCGGAATTACATTTCACGATATTTCCATTTTTCAAAATACTACTCCTCCGCCGTTTTTCACCAAATTCGATAATTTATGGCTCGTTTGAAAGGTTTTTTGAACATCTTGAAAAATTATCCAGCACTTTTTTGAAAAAATTTTATTTTTAAGAAAATTATTGAAAATTTTAATTAATTTTATTAATTTTAATTAATTTTATTAATTAATTTACTTAAAAATTAATAATTTAAAAAATCGGCTGGATATTTTTTGTAGAAACGATGGTGCTGAGTCCAAAAAAGTTGGTTTCAAAAAATGCGATAAATATTAAGGGACTAGTAGTGTTTTTAGTGAAATATTTAATTCCGCCACTGGCCGCTAGAGGGACACAAAACAATTTAAAATTTCAATTTTTGTTGCTCTTTGGCCTTCCCCAAGTTGGTTGAACACAACATAACGATTGCGATTTCGGGAAAGACACTTTTTTAAAACGCCAATAAAAAAATTTTTCAGGCAAAATGGAAATTTCCGGCTTCATAGTGTCTACGACCGTGGGTTAATTAAGTATTATTCGTAAAGGTTAACTAACTGTAGAGAAACATTAGATGAACTACTACTAGGATCGGCATGCTGCATTGCAGCTGCATTTTTAAGAATGCTGTGCCGGCTTGTCAACAAAATTGCACCGCCACAACTCCCTATCACCCATGACATTTGCTAGATCATCCGCATCTTTAAGGCCAGTGTCCTTTAAGATGCGTCTCAAGAAAGTCATGGGCTGTCCACCATGCTTATTCACTCCATGAGGCTGCCAAAGTACAAGATTATGCACTGGCTGGTCCTCACGGCAAAAGCAATGTCCTGCAAAGCGGAGGCGATTTTGTTCTAGTGTCAAGCTTGGGGGAACCAATTAGATGAACAGCGAGTGTTTAACTAACGGTAGAGAAACATTAGATGAACAGCGAGTGTTTAACTAACGGTAGAGAAACATTAGATGGACAGCGAGTGTTTAACTAACGGTAGAGAAACATTAGATGGACAGAGAGAGTTTAACTAACGGTAGGGTAACATTAAATGAACAGCGAGTGTTTAACTAACGGTAGAGAAACATTAGATGAACAGCGAGTGTTTAACTAACGGTAGAGAAACATTAGATGGACAGCGAGTGTTTAACTAACGGTAGAGAAACATTAGATGAACAGAGAGTGTTTAACTAACGGTAGAGAAACATTAGATGAACAGAGAGTGTTTAACTAACGGTAGAGAAACATTAGATGAACAGCGAGTGTTTAACTAACGGTAGAGAAACATTAGATGAACAGCGAGTGTTTAACTAACGGTAGAGAAACATTAGATGAACAGAGAGTGTTTAACAAACGGTAGAGAAACATTAGATGAACAGAGAGTGTTTAACTAACGGTAGAGAAACATTAGATGAACAGCGAGTGTTTAACTAACGGTAGAGAAACATTAGATGAACAGAGAGTGTTTAACTAACGGTAGAGAAACATTAGATGAACAGAGAGTGTTTAACTAACGGTAGAGAAACATTAGATGAACAGCGAGTGTTTAACTAACGGTAGAGAAACATTAGATGGACAGCGAGTGTTTAACTAACGGTAGAGAAACATTAGATGAACAGAGAGTGTTTAACTAACGGTAGAGAAACATTAGATGAACAGCGAGTGTTTAACTAACGGTAGAGAAACATTAGATGAACAGCGAGTGTTTAACTAACGGTAGAGAAACATTAGATGAACAGCGAGTGTTTAACTAACGGTAGAGAAACATTAGATGAACAGAGAGTGTTTAACTAACGGTAGAGAAACATTAGATGAACAGAGAGTGTTTAACTAACGGTAGAGAAACATTAGATGAACAGCGAGTGTTTAACTAACGGTAGAGAAACATTAGATGAACAGCAGAGTGTTTAACAAACGGTAGAGAAACATTAGATGAACAGAGAGTGTTTAACTAACGGTAGAGAAACATTAGATGAACAGCGAGTGTTTAACTAACGGTAGAGAAACATTAGATGAACAGAGAGTGTTTAACTAACGGTAGAGAAACATTAGATGAACAGCGAGTGTTTAACTAACGGTAGAGAAACATTAGATGAACAGACGAGTGTTTAACTAACGGTAGAGAAACATTAGATGAACAGCGAGTGTTTAACTAACGGTAGAGAAACATTAGATGGACAGCGAGTGTTTAACTAACGGTAGAGAAACATTAGATGAACAGCGAGTGTTTAACTAACGGTAGAGAAACATTAGATGAACAGACGAGTGTTTAACTAACGGTAGAGAAACATTAGATGAACAGCGAGTGTTTAACTAACGGTAGAGAAACATTAGATGGACAGCGAGTGTTTAACTAACGGTAGAGAAACATTAGATGAACAGAGAGTGTTTAACTAACGGTAGAGAAACATTAGATGAACAGCGAGTGTTTAACTAACGGTAGAGAAACATTAGATGAACAGCGAGTGTTTAACTAACGGTAGAGAAACATTAGATGAACAGACGAGTGTTTAACTAACGGTAGAGAAACATTAGATGAACAGCGAGTGTTTAACTAACGGTAGAGAAACATTAGATGGACAGCGAGTGTTTAACTAACGGTAGAGAAACATTAGATGAACAGCGAGTGTTTAACTAACGGTAGAGAAACATTAGATGAACAGACGAGAGTTTAACTAACGGTAGAGAAACATTAGATGAACAGCGAGTGTTTAACTAACGGTATAGAAACATTAGATGGACAGCGAGTGTTTAACTAACGGTAGAGAAACATTAGATGAACAGAGAGTGTTTAACTAACGGTAGAGAAACATTAGATGAACAGCGAGTGTTTAACTAACGGTAGAGAAACATTAGATGAACAGAGAGTGTTTAACTAATGGTAGAGAAACATTAGATGAACAGAGAGTGTTTAACTAACGGTAGAGAAACATTAGATGAACAGCGAGTGTTTAACTAACGGTAGAGAAACATTAGATGAACAGCGAGTGTTTAACTAACGGTAGAGAAACATTAGATGAACAGCGAGTGTTTAACTAACGGTAGAGAAACATTAGATGAACAGCGAGTGTTTAACTAACGGTAGAGAAACATTAGATGAACAGAGAGTGTTTAACTAACGGTAGAGAAACATTAGATGAACAGAGAGTGTTTAACTAACGGTAGAGAAACATTAGATGAACAGCGAGTGTTTAACTAACGGTAGAGAAACATTAGATGAACAGCAGAGTGTTTAACTAACGGTAGAGAAACATTAGATGAACAGAGAGTGTTTAACTAACGGTAGAGAAACATTAGATGAACAGAGAGTGTTTAACTAACGGTAGAGAAACATTAGATGGACAGAGAGTGTTTAACTAACGGTAGTGAAACATTAGATGAACAGAGAGTGTTTAACTAACGGTAGAGAAACATTAGATGGACAGAGAGTGTTTAACTAACGGTAGAGAAACATTAGATGGACAGAGAGTGTTTAACTAACGGTAGAGAAACATTAGATGAACAGCGAGTGTTTAACTAACGGTAGAGAAACATTAGATGAACAGAGAGTGTTTAACTAACGGTAGAGAAACATTAGATGAACAGCGAGTGTTTAACTAACGGTAGAGAAACATTAGATGAACAGCAGAGTGTTTAACTAACGGTAGAGAAACATTAGATGAACAGAGAGTGTTTAACTAACGGTAGAGAAACATTAGATGAACAGAGAGTGTTTAACTAACGGTAGAGAAACATTAGATGGACAGCGAGTGTTTAACTAACGGTAGAGAAACATTAGATGAACAGCAAGTGTTTAACTAACGGTAGAGAAACATTAGATGAACAGAGAGTGTTTAACTAACGGTAAAGAAACATTAGATGAACAGAGAGTGTTTAACTAACGGTAGAGAAACATTAGATGGACAGAAAGTGTTTAACTAACGGTAGTGAAACATTAGATGGACAGAGAGTGTTTAACTAACGGTAGAGAAACATTAGATGAACAGCGAGTGTTTAACTAACGGTAGGTAGAGAAACATTAGATGAACAGCGAGTGTTTAACTAACGGTAGAGAAACATTAGATGAACAGAGAGTGTTTAACTAACGGTAGTAGAAACATTAGATGAACAGCGAGTGTTTAACTAACGGTAGAGAAACATTAGATGAACAGAGAGTGTTTAACTAACGGTAGAGAAACATTAGATGGACAGCGAGTGTTTAACTAACGGTAGAGAAACATTAGATGAACAGCAGAGTGTTTAACTAACGGTAGAGAAACATTAGATGAACAGAGAGTGTTTAACTAACGGTAGAGAAACATTAGATGAACAGAGAGTGTTTAACTAACGGTAGAGAAACATTAGATGGACAGAGAGTGTTTAACTAACGGTAGAGAAACATTAGATGAACAGAGAGTGTTTAACTAACGGTAGAGAAACATTAGATGGACAGAGAGTGTTTAACTAACGGTAGAGAAACATTAGATGGACAGAGAGTGTTTAACTAACGGTAGAGAAACATTAGATGAACAGCGAGTGTTTAACTAACGGTAGGTAGAGAAACATTAGATGAACAGCGAGTGTTTAACTAACGGTAGAGAAACATTAGATGAACAGAGAGTGTTTAACTAACGGTAGTGAAACATTAGATGAACAGCGAGTGTTTAACTAACGGTAGAGAAACATTAGATGAACAGAGAGTGTTTAACTAACAGTAGAGAAACATTAGATGAACAGAGAGTGTTTAACTAACGGTAGTGAAACATTAGATGTTCAGAGAGAGTTTAACTAACGGTAGAGAAACATTAGATGGACAGAGAGAGTTTAACTAACGGTAGAGAAACATTAGATGGACAGAAAGTGTTTAACTAACGGTAGAGAAACATTAGATGGACAGAGAGAGTTTAACTAACGGTAGGGTAACATTAGCCGAATATTTCTTTCCCATGTTCCGATAACCAGTTTCATTTTTATCCTTCTTTATCAGTTTGTATTTCAATGTATATTTCTCGACACCTTTAACTTCCGCCCATTTCATTATCACTGTAATATTTGAATAATCTTCTACCAAATACTTGGCCTTAAAAGGAACCTCTTTCATACAGGTAACCTGGAATAATAACGCGGATATATTATGGGTAGGAGTAAAGTTTACACACACAGTTTACACAAAGGAAACAATCGAATACCAAATTAATATCCTTTAAGGAATATCGCTAGCGAAATCTATCTGAGTTCTGGAAACAATGCCATTACAGATCTTTGCGGCTGTAGCAATAATACTCAGTTCCGTTCAATTTCTTAAAAATCGGATCCCGGTTTAGTTTTTGGGATTTATGCTGTGCGTGTGCGTGGCCAATAAACCCTAACCAAAAAATCGAAGCTATTCCATGACGTGTACCCAAAGCGTGGAGTGAGTGGGTATCTGTAACCGGTACCACACTAACAATAGGCAGGATAATATACTTTAACTTTATATTATAAAGTTAAAGTTCTTCACGTTTGGAATTTCGCACTCACAAGGCGCGACGAATTTGTTTCCATTGCGGTTCTCCCAGAATTATACGCATCAGATGATACTGGTACATATTTAGGGGACCATGTAAAATATCGTCTAACTGATTTCTTTTTTAATTCAATGTGTACTTTGTTTGTTGTTTTGTTGGAATATAGGCCAGTCAGATAGTGGAGTTTTTTGATATTGCCATTGTGAACGCCGCTGATGCCTCGTATCTCAACAGGTCCATACACTCCATTCTGGAACTGTTCCAAACTGTTCTTGAACAGTACCAGAACGTTCTGGAACGCTATCTAAAGATAGCGTGTAATGGATCTAATAAGTCTAATGCCTCTAATGGACGCTGGATGACGTCCGGCGCATGGAAACTGAGATGTTCCTTCAGCATTTTGCTTAGACCCTGATTGTCAGACGCGAGGGATGTGTTCATGTGGGTTTGTATTCATAATCGGAATACTACCATATTTGTCCTGCTCCATTGCGGATGTACATTGAGATGGTGTGCTTTCTTACCAAAAATATCTATACCACCACCATGCAATCCACAACGCTGATAGCATTAAGAATGATATGCCAGCCACAAATCCCCATTCTCCAATGACATTCACGAGATTATCCGCATCTTCAAGGCCAGTGTCCTTTAAGATGCGTCTCAAGAAAGTTATTGGCTGTCCACTATGCTAATTTTCTCCATGGGGCTGCAAAAGCACAAGTTTGTGCGCAGGTTGGTCCTCATAGCGAAAGATCATTCTAGGGAAAGGAGAAGGTTACAATTACAATAGCCCGCTATTTGAACCAAAACAATAAACGAAACACAATAGATCAGGTTAAAGTTTTATTTTTGGGAGTAATCAGCTGTTATTTGAGTCGATTTTCCCCTGGAGATGGATACATTTAGATTGCGTAGAAAGTCGCCCCAATGTGGATTGTGTAATATCTAAATATTATTAAAAATAAAATATTATTACATTATATTATAGATATAATGGATATTATAAGGTATAATATCAATAATAATATGTATAATAATAATGTCTATAATATATTTATTATAGATAAGAGAGATATAATAAAGATAAATAAAAATAAACAGATATCCAAAGTTATGCTTACCTTTCTTGGTTTAGGTGTAGAGGATTCTTCTACTTCCTTTTTGGATTTTGTTCTAAAGATACTTTGGCAGACCCACTTCTCTAAGGTGTAGCGTATTGTAATATTATCTTTTGCGTACAAACAGATTTGCATGCCATTCTCTACATCTTTAATAACAGTTTGCTCATTTATTTCGGACACCTTGTCTATCCCTTTACTGTGAGTTATCATGTAAATTATTTTAGTGTTCTGAGCCGCCCAATTCAATGCCACAGAGCTGTCTAATACAGTGTATGCAAAGGGTACACTTTTTAGGTAAGGCCATTCTCTCCCTGAAGGACCAACAATTTTCTTCTTTGTGCAAAACGTTTGGTTTTCTACCCTTTCTGTTTCCTTTTCTTTGTATGCCACTATTAATATTTCATAGAAATCAGATATTAAATCCAACTCTACTGGAATGTATTCTGGGTTATTGGTTACGTACTGTGTCTGCTTGAATTCAGGCCACTCTTTCTTTTTAGTAATTATAATAACTCGAATCGTATTACCCTCTTTATAGTCTTCTTTATAGTCACCAATTATCTCGACGCTTAATAGATTAATAAGGAAGTACTTAATATCAAATTGCAAAGGAACTATTTTCGATGTAACCGATTTTATAAACTCCTCTGATCTATACTGAATATAGTTCTTTTGTTTAGCATTATTAAGCTTTAGGACACACTGGTATCTTCCACCGGTACATAACTCTGGCCTGTTCAACTCATCATTTGTTTGAGTAACTTTCACTGTTTTGTTGTTGTTGCCATCAATAAATTTTGTATCAGTGATATCTAATTCATATATAGTTTCAATATCATCTTGGTCATATTGTACCAAGGATATATTTACGTTTTTGGTTTGTGTCTCTAAGGGGATTGTCACCAAACAGTAGATATTTCCATTTGCATCTGTTCCCCCCCTTACTGACATATTATTACATTTGTTAAAGAAGCTGACATTCAAGTTAACTAAGTTGATATTTTTCCCTTGTGATTTGCAAGGTATATCGTCCTCAACGAATGGCCGAAATTTATAACCGTTATCGCTATGAATCCATTCATAAAGGCGTTTAAAACGACAATCACATGCCCATTTATTATTTTGTAGTTCAAGCCAATAACCCCCTTTTGATAATTCAGGGTGATCATACACTTTAAGTCTTAACAGTTTCGACACAGGCACTGATGATCGAAGTAGATCTATTGCAATGTTTTGCAGCAAATTTCCTTCCAATGATAAGCCCTTTACTTTCTTCTGAATTTTGCCTTTGTTATAAACTCCAATCGCATATTTTTCAATTTCTCTAATTTTGTTGTTCGACAAATCAATAAATAAATTGAATTCACTACTTGCTCTTTGTAAAGTCATGTTGACTGCACCAGTCTGAAGTCGGTTTATTTTGTTATATGCGAATACTAATACCAAATAATCATTGGCTACAATTGGATCCAGGGAGATTGAGGTTAGATGGTTGTTATCAATATAAAACTCTTTTAAATATGATGCATGGTTGGCAAGCCAATCATTGGGAATCGAAGATATCTTATTGTGCGATAAATATACACTCGCTAATCTATCCGTTGAATTCAAAAATTCAATGGGAAATTGCCCTAGTTTGCAATTTATCATATATATATGAGTTAAACTTGAAAGACTCCCTAAGCTTGTATTCCACTGTATTGTAGTGATATCACTTACTTTCAGGATCTCCAAGAATGGATAATTATCAAAGGCTGTTTTATCAATGTGTTTCAATTCATTTCCGGATATATCTAATTCTTTCAGGTTGTTGAAGCTTTTATTAAAGAATCCAGTGGGCCAAGCAATGAGGTTGTTATATGAAATGTCAAGTATTTCGAGGTCTTTTATAGCCTTTGGTATGTCAGCTGATGAGTCGATATCTTTAATCGTGCAATTTTTTAAATTTAGTGTTTTAATAACAATATTAAAATTTTTATTAGATTTCGTAAAGAGATGTTGCGGTTTCAATGATCCTTCTTTGTATAAATTTCCCTCGAAGTTGATTTTTAAGAATATATTTCTGGTTTCGTTATTATTAAAATCAAAACGAACCGTTAGTATTTGTTTCAGAGTTGTCATTCCTGTTTCTGCCACGTTTATTGAAATAATGGGATCACTTTCATTGAGAAATTCGATTTGGAACGTATTCAATTCAGTTAACTCCATATTCCCTCTCAAAAGTACTTCATACTCTATTCTATAAATATATACCCGTTGATCACGATTCAATTCTTCTCCAATTAGATTATCTGATAAGTTGAATAACGTCATATTTGTATACTGCAGTTTAGGAATGCTAAAATTGAATATTTTATAAAATTACGAAAATGTAAACAGAAAAAATAATTTGTAATCGGGGAGCCCTCAACAGCTATTAATTTTTATTCCATTCCAACAACTGTAGATTAATTTTGGTGTAGTAAAACATTTTTCCGCAGTAAACTTAAAATAAACCTTCTACAATTAACTTCATAGATTTTTTTATAACAATATTACTAATTATTTTCAACTTTTTTTTCTAAATTGCTAAATTTGTGGCCTACCTATTTTGTAACTTTAAAAAATTGTCCCTTTATCGCATCATCCTGTTGCCCATTTATTTGTCTATATGATTGTCTATAGGTTTGTCAATAGGTATTTTCTCTATCGTGATTTATTATTCCCAAACCTCCCTCCCGCTGTACTAGCTCTGCTATTGCGGGGGGGGGGGGGGGGGGGGATTGGCTAGTTAATAATTTAGCTGCCTCACTACTTGGTTTATTGGTGTTGTTGGGTGTGCTCTTTATAATTAATAATTTACACATTTCATCGGGAATAAAGTTAAAGTTAAGTTATAGTAATCAATAATTATATATTAAATAATCCTAATGTGGATACAATAATTATGTGTTAATGGTGATGTGTGAAGTGCGTTAGTGAGGTATCCCAAACCAATAAACGACACAATTAGGAGAGTAAAAACTGTGAAAGATCATTATCAAATGATGATCATCATCATTATCAAATGTAAACTGCATCCACACTTGTGGTATCTCGCCCAGACAGAACAGCGTTTACATGAACGCCTCAGAAGTCACCGCAATGCCATAAATGACGCAGCTGGCGAGGAGTCGATTTATCGAGTCCTGAAGTCTTGGTACTGCTGCACTTTGCTATTTTTGGGATCAGTGCGCGCAATATGTTCTAAAAGGTTTACTAACCACGAGCGTAGGATTCATTCTGAAGCGGTTATAATTAACTTGCATCGGCCCCCACTTAATACTGTAGTTCCCCGTATTGGTCTGTACTAAAACATGTGAACTTTGTATTGTATAATTGTATATTCTACTTAGGATTTTGTATTATTATTATTATTATTATGTTTAATTTCGTGCAGGAACATTAATGTAAACATTATGTAGCACCGCACAACTCTACTGTAGGCTACTACTGTATCTATAAACTAATATAAAGCAACTACAGTACCTAGCAGCTAGCACAATGTACTGTAAGAATGAGACGTTATTAATGGGCGCACCCAAAAAAAGAAAAGGAATGTAGAAACTATCGGCCATAAGTTAATAATGAAATACCAAAGTGTTCATAAATTGTATAGATTGAAAAGAGAATAGAGTACAAATTACTAACTGGATATAGGTTAGTTTTCATCGACCCCTAAAACAATATTCCAGCGAGATCTAAGCGTAGACATACCAATAGAGTTACAGGTACGAAGTATAGGATTTGAAGATATTGAAACACGATGTAACAGTGAAAAAATAGCAGTATGACAAATTGATTTAAAAGTATTGATACGGTTCAAACAAAATAAAGTGTTGGCGTCTTCGGTACTACAATATGAAAATAATTGACGGAAAGCGTAATTGTAAGCTACCTTTAATCTACGTAAGGATTCAACACGAAACACAGACCATAGAGAACAACAGTATAAGTTATAACAATAAGTTTTGAAAATAATGGATTTTATAGGTAAAGAGGATTTATTAAACGTTCTGGCTAATTGATTACCACGACAATATAAGGTTGATTTCAAACGCTTAATGTCACGTTCATCAGATAGGTTGCAACAGAGGGTATGCCCTAAGTAACAGTATTCTAGAACACAAGGGAGGATCATACCACAAAGGTATACGTCACCAGCTCGTCCAAATTGTGAAGGGATAAAATACATACACTTTGATTTAACGAAACTAAACATAACATCAAATTTAGCACCATAATCTTCACAAATTTTAAGTAAAGACCGTAAACCAAAAATACTGGGAGCCATTAAACTTAGATCATCGGCATACAATAGATGGTTGATTACAATATTACCAACCTTACAACCTGCAGGACAATTGTTCAATAAAATACTTAAGTCATTCAAGTATATGTTAAATAGAAGAGGAGAAAGCAAACTACCCTGTCGTACACCATTACATACAGTGAAGGGTACGCTTGTTGCGCTGCCCCAACGTACCGCTAGCAATTGATTGGTATACCAAAAATATAGTAAACGTATTACACCAAGGGGAACTTTAAGATAAATTAACTTTTTAAAAAGTTTTACATAATTAACACGGTCGAATGCCTTAGAAGCATCCAAAAAAGCTGTAAAAGCAGGGGTGTCTCTAGATACAAAATAATGGACTGTCTCTTTAAATGCAAAAATACAGGTTTCAGTACCAAGACCGGGTTGAAATCCAAACTGGTTCGGCGTGATATTCACACAATTCGTAATTAGCATAAGGAAGCAAAACTCTAACAACTTGGAACAAGCATTAGATGTGGCTATAGGTCTATAATTTAACTGATCAGTAAGTTTATTGTTCTTATTTTTAACGATAGGCATTAAGTGACTGGTAATTAACGAGACTGGCAAAAACCCATGTGAAATAAATGAATTGAATAGTAAACTAAGAACAACCGCCAATCGACACCCTGCATAATACCAGCACTCAGGCGCCAACTGGTCTGGCCCAGAAGCCTTACCATGTTTAAGACTAGCTAAAGCCTCTTCCACATTCCTTGGGAAAATATGGAATCTATCAGATCCATCCCAAGTTTCAAACTTACTCTTTAAGAATGTAACGTCAGCCAAATCAGGCTCTACACTATTATACGTAGATTCGTAGCCATTACTAAACAAATTGGCAATGTCCTCATCATTGTGGGCATTACCTATGATATTAGCACGTGGAACTTTTGTGTTACAGTGTTTTTGGGCGCAGTGCCAAAAATCCTTGCTGGAAGACAGGAACGACTGAGCTAACTTGTCATTTCTTATTGTTGCTTCATTTTTTCTACAATTTTTCAGCGCCAGTTTATACTGCGCGCAACTTTTACGTTTTAATTCCCATAGAATTCCAGAGCGAGGTTTACCGTTATCCCTCCAGTGTTGAGAAGCTTCAATAGAGGCTTCGCGCTTCTCCTTAACGAAGTCGTTCCAGCCAGGAATATGGACCCGCTTGTTATTACTACAATTACCGGAAGAAGTTACTGGTATATGGATATCAGTGGTGGTGCTGAAAATATTACAGATTTCAGTGTAACAATTATCAAGCGCCCGTAAATGGACAACATTACTACAATGAACATCACAGCAGATTATACTATCGAGAGGCAGAATCAAGTTGGAAAGATAGTCATTAACTTGATTTGTATAATTAAAAATGTTATTGGGCAATGCCTTGCTCCAATTTGGTACCGCAGTAAACTTGGGCTCACGATCAGCACAGCAGTGCTCCACTGAGCCCATGTTTATGTTGGTATCCATAGAAACCGGTATATGATCACTACCTACCAAATTATATAAAAGCGAAATTTTAGATATAGAGGTATGAAAATCGTTACTAGAAATAATGTGATCAAGCCACGAGACAGAACCGTGGGCTGAACTAATAAATGAGAAGGAATCAGTGGGTAATACAATTTTGTCTGAAAATGTAAGACCTGAAAAATTACAAAAACACTCCAGATCTTTACCAAAAGTATTAGCAGGGTTGGCGTTGAAATCGCCAATAATACAACTACGGCTACCAGGGTATTCGGTAACGATACCATGGCACTTACCCAGTAAAGAACTAAATAAATCACGATTAATAGGTGAGTCACATGGAGCATATATGTTAATAAAAAGCACCAAATTACCATCCGAGGTAGCTACTGTGCAACCCAGGAGACGCTCATCGTCATATTGTATACAAGTTACTAAGTGAGATATGGACTTTCTCCATAAGATAGCTAGACCCCCAAAGGGACGACCAGACCGGGGACCATCTGATAAGTCTACCGAGGAAACCCCATACCCAAGAAATTCCGGATGTATAGAATTGAGTTTACTTAAGTCTTGCTTATAGAGCCACGTCTCTTGGAGAAATACAAGGTCATGTGAGTTACAAAGGTCGAGAATAACCACACCGTTGTTATTCAAACCCGAACAGTTATATGTACAAACTCTAAGTGGGGCCTGTATTGGATCCATTGCGATTTGCTGAGTCACGACGAGGGCGCGAAACAAAGTACTTCTTTACTAACACCCCTTCCGGCCATGACTCGCATTCGAGAAGTTTATTAGAATCCGCCTGGTTAGCGCAACTTACAATGAAAGAGTTGTAAGAATTGTCATTCTTGTCAGGGTTCTCCGTAACGAGAGCGACTATATCATGGTTATCTTTAATGAAAGCGACAATCTCTTCTGAGGTTACTGTGGAGTCCAGTCTTGATATGAAAACCCGATTGTTAGAGGAAGATGGCTTCTTGGCCACCTGGAGGGCGGTAAAGTTGCCAGTACCAACTCTGGCTGGTGGCCGATTTCTCTCTTTCCGGTTACGAACGAGAGTAAACCCGTCGGGTACCTGAATGTCAGGTGGACCACCACGCCCGGTAACAGAACCGCTTGGTGGAGGAACGGTAGACATAGACGGGGGTTGTTGTAAAACGACATTAGAATACAATGGTACTGGCGGAGCCGTTACAATGCTCGAAGATTCAGTAGGAAAAGGAGGAGATGCAGGAGATCTGTTCGCAGTCGCTCCATAAGTAGAAGTATTCATGGAAATAATACTTCCTGCAACATTGCAGAATCGAGAAGTGTCGCCAGTTGCACCGGCAACAGACAAAGCATTAACGGTAGCCGAGGCACACTTCATCGCTGTTTTCACTTCGACTAATTCAGCACGGGTCACAGTGTTCTTAAGAGCTTCAACATGACCAGACACCGTTTGATGTAGGTCGTTTACAAGGCTGTTGAGGTTCCTGAGTTCCTCCGCCTGGACCATGTCGTGAATGGAACGTTTATCTGAAGACGGAAGTCTTGAGGGATCAAGCGCAAAGAAGGTTGGTCGAGAGTCAGAGTCGACGAAGGCACTCTCTTGGAAAACGGCGTAGATATCACAAGCATGAGCCTGGGATTTCTTTTTACCGATGCGTCCGATCCAGGCAGGTAGAGGACGGTCAGGAACTGCGCAACTCACAGCCTCCGAGTAGAGTAGTTGCTTCGCCGCCAGAATTTCCTCTCCAGAGTAAAAGTGGCAAATAACGGAAATCAAAGAAGATTTATTCAACCTTGACATTTCATACTGAATGAAACAAAGTAGCTCGTTGCGGATCAGTTGCGAGCGACCGGAACCAACTCGCAAAGAAGCGTCACCAAGGGGGGTAACATCGTTATCGTTAATGCCATCAGTTAGTAGAGAGTTGAAGTCGTCGTCATCAGAGTGATTAGTGTCTATACCTTCCAGATGACCCTGGGGTGTCAAAGAAGAACCACGTTTAATTCTACAACTTTCACAGAGAAGTCGGTTGAGAAACATAGACAGGATAACACGACCTTGTGGCCCAGAGGGAGTCTCTGCAACATTGCAGTCGATACAGCGCCGTGCCATTGCAGGCAATAAAAAGCCCAAACGAGCTCGAAACGGATTATGGGTATTGGTACAGCAAAAAAAAGATCAGGCCCAGTTATGGTAGTATTTCAGTATTTAGCAGTTATCACTGCTGGTGCCTATACCGGTACCTATACCCGTATACCGGTATTAGTCAGTTTGTTTTATTTTATAGCTTATTGATTTGCTAATTATGTGGCTCGCCCCACATGCCCGCCTTAATGATAATTTCAACTCCAGTCATACAGCTGCTATTTGCTTTTTGCATAGCTGGCCCCTCTGGATATTTACCCTATGGCGTAGTTTAGTATTACTTAATCATTCTGTTAGTTTTATTTCATTAATTTTAAAGATTTTATTACTGCTTTTATTTCTGATGTTTCTTTTTGTATGTTTTTATATACATTCGTATACTTTATATCACTGTTGTTTTATTATTTTATTAGCCTTTATTTATAAGTTTTTATAGATATTCTACTTAAGGGGGAGGGGGGGGGGGGGGGGGGGGGTAGCGCATTTTATGACCAAAATGTCGAATTTTTGAAACATATCCTATCTGATGCAGAATTTCATGCTGAATCCAAATATGGAAACCGTTTTCCCATATCTTGCTTAGATAGAGATATCTGGGATAGAAGATACTGTGTTGAGACAGTTGACTTCACAACAAAAAGATGCACGGTGGTTGCAAAATCGTAAATTTTAATGGTTTGGTGACGATTACATTCAATGGCGTAGTTTACAAACTCTAACATGCTAAGTCAGTGAGAGAGAGATGCTTGATTTTCAGATTTAGTACATGTCAAATAATATTATGGATAAAATAGCCTAATATACATTGAGCACCAATCGTCGAAGTTCGAATATTTAGGTGAAATTCGATAGTTGTTTGAGTTAAGCTGTTTTACACCTAATTTTCACCTAACTGTTATTTGCACTAGATTTGAACAGATTGGTACAGATGGTAGATCAGTTGGGAACCTTTTTATACGTCGCTAATGGCTTTGAAACAATGAAAGAAACTATTAATAGATTGGGTATTATTGTGTAAAACACCCAATATTGGGTGTTTTACTGGAGAAACAGGGTTCAGGGGGGGGGGGGGGGGGGGAGTTTGCTGCGAACTCCCAGCGAGAGAGACACAACTATCAGGGAGGCAGTGATGCAGCAGTACCGGCCCGCTACACTGGCAACGGATCCGCCAGCAGGCAACGGATCGGTTGGAGAGGAGGAATGCGATAGAAGGAAGAAGGAAGAAGGAGGAGGAAGAAGGAGATTTGACACGCGACAAGTGGCGAGTGTCACCATGATCACTTTTCTTACATGGGGCTATAGCGCCACCCAGATGCCCAGATGTAAACTTTTGTTAATACCCCACTTACTTACTGGGACCAGACACAGGACTAGAGTGACTGGATGGGAGGGGGGGGGGGGGGGGGGGGGGGTGGTAACGACATTACGTTTATTGATACTATTAATATTACTAATACCATATGTGATAATCCGAATACTAACAAAGGTAACCTTTTTTCAGGAAACAATATTTTAATAACTACTACTACTACTAGGTCGAGCGAACTCGGACAGTGGAAATGAGATCCTTCCAGGCTTCCCGATTCTCCATAGTTGTCGCAATTTCGTTTCTCCCAAGTTCAGTATCCCTTTCAAGTTGATCTATATATGTTATGGCCGGTCGTCCACGACTACGCTTTCCATGAGTTGGTTGCCAAAGAAGTAGATCGGGTATGACCTCGTCTTTACTTCGCCAGCAGTGCCCACTGAATCTTAATCTGCGTTCACGGAGGGTGGTTGATACAGGTGGTATTGTACCATAAAGCTCGGCGTTTGTCATGTGTTGTCTCCAGCTGATGTTTAGGGCTGCCCTTAGTAGTCTTGTGTAGCAACCATCAATTCGTTGTTCAAGTGATTTAGTCAGTGTCCAGGTCTCACCCCCGTATAAAAATACACTTTCCACTGTGGCTCGAAAGAACTTAGTCTTCAGGTGCCTGGAGAGATCTGATTTCCAGATGGTATCCATTTTTGATAGAGCTACCCAAGCCTTTGCTTTCCTAACTTCTATGTCCTTTTTGCTACTCTCTATCCATGATCCAAGGTACTGGAAGTCATCGACCTTCCTTAGTTGATTATTATCAATGGTTGTCAAGTTTCCATCAACATTAAAGGTCATGAATTCGGTCTTGGTAGCATTTATATGCAATCCAACCTCCTTAGCAGCCCTCTCCACTTTATTTAGTAGAAGCTGTGCATCTGCTAGCGTATTAGAGAGCAGGGTGATTTGAAATTTTTTTTTTGTTATGTATATTGTATGTACTTTATATATATATTAGTGAAATAAATAAATAAACTGAAACTGAAACTTGGTGGGTTACGGCCATCCCACCGCAACTAATTAATGATGAGAGGGGGGGGGGGGGGGGGGGGGGGGGGGCAATAAATACCCCGCAGATGTCAACAGGGGGTGCGTACAGTACAGTGAGATAAGTGAACCAGGACTCCCAACAATGGAGGAGAGTAGAGGATCAGCGAATATCTACGGGTGTTGCTGCACGTGTGAACTTAGCCTTTTAGATTACTTAGATTACTGATATATAAGTACGATTGGTTCTGTGGTTGACTCACTCTTTTTGTAATTGTTGGACAGAAGAAGTCGTATTGCCCATGCAGAGGCACTGATCCCCGGTCTGGTTTAATTGACTGGTGGTTATTACAAAAAGTTAATAATTGAATTATATTTATTCATCGCTACATTGTATATTCTACTGGTAAATTCAATTAGTCATTCTTAATGGCAAAATATATCGCCGATATTACAGACTCAAGGAAGTTTTACACGCGCTGCAACAGGTGGGTTGCTGTAATTAAGTATCAGTGATAATCTGGACAATTGTATCAGATTTGTGTGTTGTCATATCTCTGACTTACTAAATAATTAATATATGGCGATGTTTCAGACCATTAATATAAGCAAAGCTCTTATTATTAATTACATCACGATTGAGAGTTGTCACAAATTTAATACTGTAGTGATATCAATATAATTAGACCAAAGACTTGTCACAATACGTTTCCTCTAAAATGAAACACAATCACTAGACTTGAGTCCTTACTGAATTAATTAGTCAGACATTTGCTTGTTATACTGTGTTGCCACACCCTCCCGGTATCATATCTCAGTTAAATACAATAGATAATCAAACCGTATTGAACTAAGTGAAATATAGAGCAAATCAATACATCGAAGGGAGAAAGGGTAAATAAACAGATACAGTGAGTGGCCCTTGGTGACAGGTACACTAGCGCAACTCCGTTCATTGTATCAGACCAGACATTTTGCATTCATTTTTGCATGGTTTATTAAGTAACAAAAAGAAGTCACAATATATGAAAATTGAGAGTGAAAGAACATATTTTATCAAATGCGCTAACAACGAGGCCGTATAACTGGGTACGGGACTGGGCGCTCACACTGTAATCAGCAAAATGAATTAACATCGAACCCATTCGGAAGTAGGACGGACAACAGTAGGATTCATCCGTAAGGTCGAAACGATATGTCATGAAGGTAGATATAACCCCGGGAGTGAACGAAGTGAGGAGGATGAGCAAGGAAATGTTGCTATGAGCAACCGGAGTTATCAAGATATGATGGATAGCGAACTGTTGATAGTCGAAGTTGAGGAAGAAATCCGGTGGGGCTGTATGCTCTGCCGATTTTTGCGATTGCCATCGCTCTGATCTCTGATGGAACACAGCCTGGTGATGCATACTACACATACATACTATGCATTCTGAATCTGTCCTGTCCCGAGTACGATAGTCGCACAGGAGCACAACTCTGCTACCATAACAAATGTCCTAAATGGGGATATCCCTGGGATTTCCCCAAATGCCAGATTGGGTATATCCTGGGGACTGACATTTGGACATCGAGGGGACATCCTCGTGCGTAGAGATGTCCCTCAGGGATTTCCAAAATGCTACCAGTGGCATGGTTTTATGGCATATTTTTCAAAAATCGGAAGTGACCATCTTATCGAGATAGTCACGGAAAGACAGGATATAAATAATTGAAAATCCTTTAAATCAGGCCAATGTACAGTAGCTGATAAGGTGAAGGATGTTTGGAAAGCGATACAAAACTGTATACAAAACATCTGGGAGGTCTGTCGACCTCCCGGATGAATCCTACTGTTCTCCGTCCGACTTCCGAATGGGTTCGATGTTAATCAGACTATGTAACATCAGGATGTCAGAATGTTACTTATTTTGTAAAGTCCAGTAGTATACCGCTTACCAGATCCTAGTAACGATGTATCTTTCCGTAAGATCCAGTAATGTATACGGGCTCGTACAGTATCTGACAACAAATCCCATTCCAGGGTATCTAATCAAACAGATACAAATACACAAACGACTACTGGCGAGGAGCAGAGCCTAGTGCCTATTCTACGTACGTGAGCGGGTCTAATGCCTACGAACTAGACAAAAGGAAACCTGTCCTCTAACCGGTGAGGCAGATGTACAGTTACAGTAACAGACCAAACTCACGGGAAAACAATCCCCGCTCAGCGAATCCTAACTATCGCTGACAGACCTAAATACCGTAACTTGCCACGGTGTGATTTATATGGTTTATATACGAGCTAGTGGATTGACAGACCTAGCGTAACAATACTGATCCCTGTACTAAATCAGTCTAAAGGGGGTCGTGCCTAAAGTAACAATACCGTTGCTCAGACAAACAACAGTCTAATAAATAAATACTCCTTCTTGCCGTAACTAAATATCAGATCCTAAATTTACAAATACGAATAGTAAATTACAGATAAATTATGCCTAAAAGTAATCTAAAGTGCGCTATAACTAGTAGAATTCTAAGGGTAAATATGTTTTAGGGCGTGTGTGTGTGTGGGTGTGTTACAATAAAACAATTTTGGTGTATATCATTTTACTAGGTTTTAGTAATTTCTGACCAGAACGATACCGTGCACTAGCTACGAAAATAAGCTAGTCGCGTTTTGTAGAACTTTATACTTACAAATGACGTCAAAGCTCTCTCCTTCCTATCCACAACTCAACCGGGCAATTACGGTGTTAGTAACTACACCCGTGATTGGCACAAATAACAGATTCTGGTTGTAAGATAAGAAATAGGGATTAATTGCTACCGTACGTTAGCTGATCTGGTATGCAAATTTGATTCTAGAACTTTGTTGCTGCGGTGGTTAGCAGCGGATGTAGGACAATTCGGTCCCGGACAATTCGGTCCCGGACAATTCGGTCCTGGACAATTCGGTCCCGGACAATTCGGTCCCGGACAATTCGGTCCCAAAACACTAAATAAATGGGACCGAATTGTCCGGGACCGAATTGTCCTAGGACCGAATTGTCCTAGGACCGAATTGTCCGGGACCGAATTGTCCGGGACCGAATTGTCCGGGACCGAATTGTCCGGGACCGAATTGTCCGGGACCGAATTGTCCGGTTCCTGATAGCAACTTTTTAGTGCTTTTTTGATATTGGTGAATGTTCTAGAACATTAGTAGAGATATTTTTTATGGTAGCTAGTGTTATTTACTTGCTATAAATTTTTGAAATTTAAAAAACACTGTATTTTTTTAATTTTTGTTATTGGTAAGTGTTCAAGAACATTATTATATATTATTTATTAAGGTGTAGCTAGTATTTTTTTTACTAGCTAGCATTGCCTTGAAATTATAAAAGCACTTGTGAAAACATTGATATTTCAGAATTAGGCCTAAACTGTTGCTGATTATATTAATTACCAAAAATATTGATGATATTATAACAGTCCCTGAATGAGATCCAGCTATTATCTAGGATAATAATTTAGGCTTGTTAACCAACCAACAACACATACAGTATACTTACGCAATATATAAAAAAAATCAGTTTTAAACATTTTAAATACACATACTATTACTAGCTAGTAAATAATTCACAAGCTCCATAAAAACACCATAATAGCTACCATAACTAATAATGTTAACAAAAAAAGTAAATTTTTTTTATTTAAAAAAAAATACTAGCTAGTAAAAAAAAACACTAGCTACCATATAATAATATATATTAAGGTTCTAGAACATTCTCCATTATATATTACCAATTAAATTTGGTCCCGGACAATTGGGTCCTGGACAATTCGGTCCCGGACAATTCGGTCCCGGACAATTCGGTCCCGGACAATTGGGTCCCGGACAATTCGGTCCCGGACAATTCGGTCCCTTTAATATGCATGTTTTGGGACCGAATTGTCCTAGTCAGTATCCGGACAATTCGGTCCCAAAACACAAAATTAATGGGACCGAATTGTCCGGGACCGAATTGTCCGGGACCGAATTGTCCGGACCGAATTGTCCGGGACCGAATTGTCCTGCTTCCGTTAGCAGCAATACCTATCAGAACGTGGCAAGGTGCGGTAGGATATTAATAAACCTCCCTAGGCCAAGCGAAGTGCCGGTAGCAGAAATACTCCTTGCCTGAACGAATAACTAAGTTCAGACAGGGGGGGGGGGGGGGGTACTAATGTATGTTCTACAAAGCAAACCGGTACCAAACTGTCAGTATTGCGAATCACTAAATTATGGAACATATGCTGTATGTACCTAATATGTACTCGCGTACTGACGGACGGCAATAGTTCGCACCTGTGAGATATACAGGTTAACCCAGGGATTTGCAATACGGGGGTTCGGTCCAAATCTAGTTATTTGATCCTAAATTTTGCGGCGTCCCAGGACGGCATCACGCTTACCCTGATCTATAGGTCTTACGTCGGGCAAGGGCGTCAAACAAAGTCTTACCTTCCTCGAAAATCGGGCGCTGCATGGCAAGGTGGAGTATTTCGAAGAGTGAAGGGGGTGCGCGCTCTAATCTAATGTGGGCGCTAGCGTGTTGTGGACATCTTCCCTGCATTGCTGACGGCCTAATGGTCTAGGCGGCCATCTTCCCAATGCTTAGCTGTCCCAATGGTGGACGTTTGGAAATATACATGTTCAGAAGTTTACAGTATATTTACAGTTTTACAAAGATTTATCAAACAGATCTAAAGAGTTATAACAAATATAGTTCTAAGCAAGAGAAATGGTAACTAGAAACAAGTTCTACGAGTGGTGTTAACTAGTAAAGTGAATGTGATAACCAAAGGCAAACCGGCCCTTATATATACTAAATCTGGGACATAGAATCCGCTAGAACCTTCCAGAGCATTCCATGGCCTCACATTGGAGCAATAAGATGTTCCATGCCCTATGATTGGCCCAACTCATCGTTCCATATGTTGTACGCACCTCATTGGTTTATCAAATTATATCAAATGAAATAAATTGCCCAAAATGCAATTTTCCCGACTAGGATTCGAACTCGTAACCTATCTGTAATGTAACCAACGCCTTAACCATCTGACCACTGCGCCATTAGATTACCTACAGGTTTTATGAGTACCAATATGAATAGGCATATTACATATTACATAGGCATACTACAAATGCTATCTTATAGTGAAATAATCCATCATATTTAGTTATTTATTTTATTTTATTATGCTATTATGTTATACATATATATGTATGTTATATAAGAAACAATATGGGTACAGTACAACCTGACTGGCGAAATATATATATAGAAACAATGTGATCCAGTCTCCTATCAAAAATGAAACCTAACTACAAATAAACACTTTAATAACTGCACGAATAACTATCCTATATAGGCCTATTAGAAAATACAGGACATTTAGTCCACCAAAAGGGGTAAGTCTACATACTAAATTTGATAAAAATAAAGGGTTTCAGGATTTAAACACTGTACCTGGGGAAACACAGCTCTATCATCAGCAGTGTACTGTGAGTCCCTACCCTATCTAAATACAGCACAGTACCAATTGACCAATATAATACAGGAAATGAAACCAATACTGAAATAGAGAAATAAACAAATCAGACCGGTAGTAAATAGATGAAACCCAAAAACTGATACCACTAAAGGCTGAATAAAATACATGAAACCAAAATAAGAATGAACCCAAATGAGAATAGTTACCAAATAGTGAACTACTATATCTAACCTGCATAACAAATAAATCCATAATGGCTGTATTGCACAGCATTGCACAGCAGCTTTCGCCGGTTATTTGCGAGTTATTTCTGGATACGGATACTATAACGGGCAACTAGGTCGCTATGCCGAAAAGGTGCTGCCAATGTCAGTACTCGATGCGAGCTGGCGGCCGTTGCAGCACGACCTCGAGGTGTAGGTGTCAGAGTCGAGGGTGGCCATGTGACAGCTGTGCCTTACTGGAGGAAGGAAGATGCGACAATCCCTGGAATCCGAACAGAGGCTCGTTTTCCCAACCACTTATGTCGTCCCTACCGGACAATGTCGATGACGTATCACGAGTGTCGCTGTCTCAACCCGTGGAATGTACATCCAACGTTGGTGACGTCACTCTAGTTGATGCAGATGAGACAATATTGGAAGATTCCCTTACATTCCATAGTCCTCTAGGTAGTCCGCCTTCACCTCGATTCAGTTCACCGCTTTCTGGTGAGGTCCCTGTGTCCAGTCTGTCGGACGTCCCAGTGACCAGCCTGTCTGATGTCCCTGTGACAGTCTGTCATGTGTCCCCTCCACCAGCATGTTGGGTGTCCCTGTCGCCAGTCTATCGGGTGTCCCTCTCTCCAGTTTGTCAGGTGTCCCTGTCACCTGTCCGTCTGGTGTTCCCGCCACTAGTCTTCCAGGTGTCCCTGTCACCAGTTTGTCGGGTGTCCCTGTCACCAGTCTGTCGTGTGTCCCTGTCACCAGTCTGTCGGGTGTCCTTGCCACCGCCACCAGTCTGTCTGATGTCCCTGTCACAAGTTTGTCAGGTGTCCCTGTCACAAGTTTGTTGGGTGTCACTGCCACTGCCACCAATCTCTCGGGTGCCCCTGTCACCGCCACCAATCTGTTGGGTGTCCCTGTCACAAGTTTGTCAGGTGTCCCTGTCACTGCCACCAATCTGTCGGGTGTCCCTGTCACCGCCACCAATCTGTTGGGTATTCCTGTCACCGGTTTGTCGGGTGCCCCTGTCATTGGTCTGTCGGGTGTCCCTGTCACCAGTTTTTCGGGTGTCCCTGTTACCGGTCTGTCGGGTGTCCTTCTCCCTGTCACCGCCACCAGTCTATCGGATGTCCCTGTCACCAGACTGTCGGGTGTCCCTGTCACCAGTCTGTCGGGTGTCCTTCTCCCTGTCACTGCTACCAGTCGGTCGGATGTCCCTGTCACCAGTCTGTCGGATGTCCCTGTCACCAGTCTGTCAGGTGTCCCTGTCACCACCACAAGTCAGTCGGATGCCCCTGTCACCAGTCTGTCGGGTGGCAACCATTGTTGTAGCTGCAGCGCATCTGGGGGGCGTTGCACTAAGTGTGTATGCGCAAAGGAAGGGCGTTACTGCACTATTTGTGGTCCGCTGTTGGTGGGGAGATGTGAGAATTTCATTGGTCCCATTAACCCTAAACCCATTCCTTACCTTCCCCAGGTTTGTCCAGTTGTCCGTCAAAGGCCTTCTTCAATGTTTACAACAAGGTCACCAACGATATCTTGGTTCGGACAACCAATACCTGCCCCTGCTTTCTTAGACACATTACATCGAGTGTACAATGTGATAGTCCATTGGCGATCGAATTTGTTTCTTCTTCCCCCAGGCGCGGCCGGTCGCGAGGTCGTTTCCGAGATGTCACGGCTCCTCAACATGTTCAGTGGCGACTTCGGACTCGAGAATGCTGCTCTAACAGCGTTAATGATTCTCCCCGCCCTCCTCCTACAGAAACTATCCCGCTCATCCAACGCAGCAACCCACCGACGAGTTTTAGAACGTCGCATGAAATCTTGGAAACTCGGCCAGTTTGAAGAACTTCTCCAAGAGGCCAGCGCAATCCAAGCCCACCTCAAATGTGGTTCCTCCCACGTGGCAACCATCCATAATAATGCAGCTGAGCTCGCTTTCTGCTGGCACATGCTGGTCGGCAATGTGAGTGCAGCCGTTCGTAGTCTAGACAGCTGTCTAAGGGAGGGTTACTTAAACTTAGCCAGATAGTTACAGATAAGAACGGAGTCACTAAAACTGTGAAGGAGTTTCTGTTGGACAAACATCCCCCTGCAGAAACAGCAGACAATACGACATTGCTGGAGGGATTTGTTCGGGCACCTGAGTTCCATGGACTTATATTCGAGAAGATTGATGCCCAGTTGGTTCTCACTAGCCTCCTTCATATTAACGGGAATGCTGCTGGCCCTTCCGGTCTCAACGTCCAGGGATGGAAGTACATTGCCACCCGATTCCGGGGAGCCTCTTCTGAGCTATGTTCAAGCATCGCCATGGCAGCGAGAAAGGTTGCCCAAACACCAATTGATTCTGGCCGTCTCTCATCGTTACTCTCGGCTCGCCTGGTTGCTATAGATAAGTGCCCGGGCGTCAGGCCGATTGGCATAGGGGAGGTACTCCAATGCATTATCGGAAAGTCAATCATTGCGAGCGTCTCGTATGATCTACAGACTGTTGGTGGCTCAGTACAGTTATGTTGCGGGCAGAAAGCGGGGATTCAACACGCCGTACATAGTCTAAATGACCCGTTTGACAGCGACGGGTGCAAGGCAGTTCTACAAGTGGACGCAAACAAAGCGTTTAATTCATTAAACTGCAGCGCTGTGACACACAATATCGGCATCTTAAGACTGCGGTTTCCAACTGCTACACCCAGCCAACTAAACTGTTTATCGGGGGCGAGTGTATATACTCGGCCGAGGGTTTTACCCAGGGCGACCCTCTCGCCATGCCGAGCTACGCCGTTGGGACGATCCCGCTGTTAGATGAGCTGGAGGAAGCGTCCAGCGTGAACCAGAAGTGGTATGCGGACGACGGGAATGCGGCTGAACGCTGTCTGTGCTCCGGAAATGGTGGGACGTAGTAGCTGCTCGGGGTCCTTTATATGGGTACTTTCCAACGAAATGTGTCCTCCTCGTAAAGCCAGAGTTTCTCGGAGAAGCAGAGTCCCTATTCCCGGAACCCTGCTTTACGATCGAGGTCCGTGGGTGCCGACTCCTCGGCGGCGCCGTCGGCACTGAAGAGTTCCGACAGGAGTTCATCGACGCCAAGGTTACCGAGTTTGTCCGACAGGTGGAGCGTCTCAAAGGAATCGCCGCCATTGACCCGCACTGCGTATACGCGGGCCCCGCGATTGGGTTGTCGGCGCGTTGGCGATACATATCGCGCGTTATTCCGCAGTCTACGGATCGGTTTGGAGATCTCGAGGCTGCCGTCGAGAAGTGTCTTGCGCCGTTAGCGGGGCAGCCTGCCATCACTCCTGCGGAACAGGAACTCTGTTCACTCCCAGTGCGCCTTGGAAGTTTAGCAATCCTGCTTCCGACCGACCTAGAGGAGCAATATAGCAATTCTAGATTGTTATGTGCACCATTTAAAAAGGGGGTAACGTAAAATAAAGAGTGTAACTGCAAAAAGAGGCTACTAACTGCTGAGTCTTTTAGTGGACAAATAATAATATGAACATAAACATCTTGCTGTATAATATAGATGAGTATGAATACTAAATACTGAAATAACGAAGCATTGTGCTTGGACAGCACTACAGACGGACCGTGCTAGACGGCAGAACGGGTAGGTCGTATGTACGCAACCGGTAGCTATATGTATATATATAACAAAGAATCGACATGCAGACAGGTGAGTCCAGTATTGCAATCGTCCTATATATATTGCATGCGATTGAGTATGTATCAATTCCCCCTTCAAGATCGAAATAGTTTGAGATCTATGGTAGAAAATGAGTATGTTTCAACCAGTGTCAATTCCCCCTTCAAGGTCGAAATAGTTTGAGATCTATGGAGTAAAACCATAAGCTCGTGGAGGATGTGTGGGTCGTATGCTGCATCTAGCAGGGATTACCTTCAGTGTCAAATCAAGTGTGACAGTTTTATGTTTATCTTCAATCTATGTGTTATCTAAATGAGGAGTAGCGATTTCATCTGCAACTGGCAATTCAAGCGCTCTAAGGAAGCGGGTCTAAGGAAGCGCCTATTACGGATGAGAATGCGACCTGTTGGTTGTCGAACCTCATACCGTCTAGGTCCTGTTATTGATGAGACAACACCAGTTTGGTCCCACAGTTTGGTGGCTTGGTTTTGAATCCTCACATTATCTCCAATTGAAAAAGGCTGAAGCGAGTGTGCCGACTCATTATAACGATCCTCAGTTTCCTGCTGGTGGTAAGTGGCACGGTGAGCAACATCCCGACTGGATGCCTGAAATTCAGGTTTGAATAAGCTATGGTGAATGGGAACCCTTGACTGTAAGGGGCGTTTGTAAAGGAGCTGGGCTGGTGAGAGGCCAGATGGAAGGGGAGTGTTGCGCCATTCGAGTATCGCTTCACATAATTTTTCCTTCATCAGATTACCCGTGGTACTCTGACATTTCTTTACTAAAGCCTTCATGGCTTTCACGGATGATTCCGCATGTCCATTGGACTGCGGATGTTCTGGTGAAGATATGCGTTGTCTGATGTTCCATTCTGTACAGAATGCTTTGAACTCTTTGGAGTCAAATTGTGAGCCTCCATCAGAAGATAATTCAATGGGGACACCAGTGTCCTTGAAATAGCGAATCATGGCTGTTATAACCAGCAATGATGTGGCACATTGATTGAACTGTTCCACTATGGGCCAACCTGAGAATCGATCAACATATACCATATATTCCTGATTGGCAAATGAAAACAAATCTGTCGATACTTGTTGAAAAGGTCTATTTGGTCGAGGTGTAGGCATCATAGATTCGTGGGGTTGGCTGGGGCAATATTTCTGACACACTTCACATGATTCTATTGTGGTTGTTATATCATTGCCCATGCCAGGCCAATAGAGTACCTGACGGGCTCTGCGCTTTGTGCGATCTATCCCTTGGTGGGATACATGAAGTTGACGTAGAATCTCCTGGCGTGCACAAGATGGAACGACAATGCGGGTGCCATATAAAACAAGTTGACCATCGATAGATAGTTGGGGATAAATGTTCTTGAACATCTGTATGGATTTATCGAGGCAATGGGGTTCAATACCAGTTTTAAGTGATGAAAGCAGGGTCTGGTAATTAGGGTCCTTCAGTGACTCTGATATTAGAAAGTTATGTGCAGGGTCGACTGCAATGGAGTCATCATCAGAAGATTGGTCATCTAACGAATTTATGTGTCGAATGACACTCTCGTGGGTGATGTCATCGATTAGGACATCATCTTGTGGGCTTGGGTCTGCTGTGGGTGCACGGGACAGTGCATCAGCAATATGGCGAGACTTTCCAGGAACCCAGCGGGCACGGAATACAAAGGGTATCAGCTTCTCCCTTAAGCGTTGTATTCGTGGGCTGTCAATAAGATCTAGTGTATAATCATTGAGGATAGGTACCAAAGGTTTGTGGTCAATCTTAATAATGAAGCTATGTAGACCCCGCAAATATAGTTTGCACTTGATAGTGGCCCAAACAACAGCAAAAAGCTCCAGCTCGACCATGGAATATCATGACTCTGTTTCATTTATAAACCGTGAGCCACATTGGACGAGGCGCCAAGTAGGAACGGATGAGAACTTGTTGCTATGGTCCTGAAGAAGTGCATAGCCTAAACCTTTCAGGCGTGATGCATCTGACCGCAATAATGTAGGGAGTGATGGATTAAAGGGCTGTAACACTGGTGGGGAAACGAGGGCCCGTTTGACATTGTCGAATGCTATGGTATGGCCATCACTCCACAATAACTCATTCTTTGTCTTCAATAATGGGCGAAGAGGTGTAGCAGCAGCAGAAATTTCATCAAAGAAATCTGCCAATTGGGTTACGAGGCCAAAGAATGATCGTAAGTCACTGATAGTCGTGGGTAGTGGGAAGTCGGCAATGGCTGATACCTTTTTAGGGTCTGCTTGTATTCCGTTGCTTCCAATAATATAACCAACATATTCAACAGAAGGTTGTGCAAATGTCAGCTTTTCTGGATTCAGTGTAATATCATTAGTTTGGCATCGGGATAGAAATTCGAGCACTAGGCATAGAAGCTCGGGATATGTAGCTGAATAAATGATGACATCGTCTATGATTTTCCGAGTATTATGGAGCCCGTGGATAGCTTTATCTCCATATCGGCAATATTCGTCGCCAGAGCATGATAGCCCCATTGTGGCATGAAGATATTTATATCGGCCAAAAGGAGTGAGGAAGGTGGTTAATGGTTGGCTTTTTTCGGCAAGTTTGATTTGCCAGTACCCATGTGTGGCATCAAATGTTGAGAAAAAGTTCATTCTGCTGGGAATCTCGAAAATAACATCATGGGGGGTAGGGAATGGGTGTATAGGTCGCTGAACATATAGGTTGAGTTTGGTGTGGTCGACACACATTCTCAGTTTACCATTCTTTTTATCTGTAACAACGATAGGGCTAACCCATTCAGAAGGTTCAGTGGCCTTGGCTATAATGCCTTTGCGTTCCATAATGTCAAGATTATGTTTGGCCTCATTGCGAAATGCGTAAGGGAGTGGTCGTGCTGCATGTACAGCATAAGGGACATAATCATCCTGTAGATAAATGTTCATGGGTGGGCCAGCCATAGGTGGAAGTTTGATATCTGGGGAACTACCTGCAAAAACTTCACTGAATGCACTAATAAGTGTGGTACGGTCCTTATGAACTTGGAGAAGGAGGAGTAGTAACAGATTCTATGGACATTATGTTGTGATCTGTGCGAGGTGCCATGTATGCCGGGAGAGGGAATACTGGGGACAAAAGATCATGCTCCATTGAAACTTCACGGGAAATGAGCAGCTCATTGAGGTCATCAGTGACATATGCCTTTGTAGAAACTGTACGTTTATAATATTCAATATCTATGAGTATAGACCCCAGGCAATTTAACTTTGTGTTATTTGCATCTAGGAGGCGTATGGTATCCATTTTATTGATGAATAAATTGAGTTGTTGACTCTGCAATACAGAAAACCCAATTATTGTATCATCTGCACCGGTATCGGGTACAGCAGAGCGAGTAAATGTAACATTATGGCAATGGACAGTGACAGTGACCCCAGAGGGTGCATTCGGCAATATTGTGCATATGAATGAAGTGCCATTGTTAGAGTGGGCAACATTGGTATGTGGAACCACGTCATACTGGCCTGGTGTGTGTGATGACAGTGTATAGACAAATGAAGCAGTGTCATTATATGCAACTGTTTCATCATTTTCTGTTAATGAGTTATCACCGCGTATGACATTAGTTTTAGATACCCCGCTGGCTTTGGATTCATGATTGGATGTATTTGCCAATTTTTTTGCGCATACAGGGATAATGTGGCCCTTTAATCCACAGTGGTTACATATACTGTTGCGATGATGACATTGGTTCCGGGGGTGCTCGGTGATGCATTTTGGACAGGATTTACGGATATTTACCTTAGCATCTGGTGGTTGGCTATATTGGCGAGGATGAGAGCTTCTTGAGTCAGACTGTCAATGTCTGGACATGCTGCGCCCACGCCCTTTTTGTTGTTTCCAATCTGGTTTAGCCTTTGTCACCTTGTTTGCTTTAGAGTAGGGGATTGCTCCTGATGCATCATGGCGGATTGTTCACGGGCCCGACAGGCCCTGAGTACATCTTCGAGAGAGGGTGCATCGTAAGTTTCGAAAATCTTTTCTCGAAGTGTCACGGCAGTGTTCACAAGGTTCTGAGTCACCCTGTAAATCTGTCAAATGGACATGAAAATCATCAAACGATTCACCTGGGGCTTGCTTAGCCAAGTAAAACTGCACTCGTCGACAGACAACATTAGTCTTGGTGCGAAAATACTCATAGAGTAAATCTAGGATCTCATCTACACTCAATGTGTCTGTAACTTTCATTATTACATGCATGGCATCCTGTGTTTTTCTTGAGATACACCCATATAGATGGACAATCTGGGAATTGTGGTCAATTATCCGCCTCTCATTTACACTATAAAATCGTCTAAATTGGTCGAGCCAGCATTTAAATTGAGCAAGTGTATGCTCATTTGTGAGGGATTCTGGTTTGTACGACGTTTCAATTCGACGTTGAGTGCTTTGTGGGGGCCGAGGCAATCCGGCTGTCTGTTGCGAATTGGATAATGTTGTGGCTGTAGTTCCATGTGTAGTGCCATGTGTTTGAGGAGCCTGCAGTGGTGGTGTAGGCGAATGTAGGGCGGCTCTGGTGACGGGGTTGCTAGGAGATATATTGTTTACAGGTGTAAACTGCTGCATGAGTTGCTGAAATTGCAATTGCAGTGAAGCTTGAAAAGCTTGTTGCTTCTGAGCCTGCCTCAATTGACTAACCTGTATTGATTGGCTCACGTCATGTGAGGCAAAATCGCGTTGATTGGCAGCTAGTGTTGCCAAGCTGTCCTTAAGGGATGCGATTTCAGCTGACTCGGCTGAATCAAAGCTGAAAAGTGTGGGCGAGTGTACAGCTGGGACCGTAGTTGCAGTCAGTCCACTAGCAGATGGGTTATCCGCATCTGGCTGTACCAAATCAGAAGTGGTTTCATGGTCCGGAATAGACATTACTGAATGCAGTACCGGTAGGGTCTGTAGGTTGATAGGCTGTCAATGCAGTGCTGCAGCAAGTTGCAAGTACTGGTAGGCCTATAAGGATAAATAGGCCTAACAGCAGCCTAGGTAGTAGACGTGCTGTAAGCAGTAGGTCCGGTACCCGTATGGATGGTAACTCCTGAACTCAGTTTCATGATGACTGAGCCCTACAATAACTGCGCCATGCTGAGTCCTTTAGTGGACGAATAATAATATGAACATAAACATCTTGCTGTATAATATAGATGAGTATGAATAACTAAATACTGAAATAACGAGGCAGTGTGCTTGGACAGCACTACAGACGGACCGTACTAGATGGCAGAACGGGTAGGTCGTATGTACACAACCGGTAGCTATATGTACATATATAACAAAGAATCGACATGCAGACAGGTGAGTCCAGTATCGCAATCGTCCTATATATATTGCATGCGATTGAGTATGTATCACTAACCTTATTAGAATCCGGGAAACCGCCAACCTGAAGAATAAGGTCAAGGAGGTTCATTTCGGACTCAATCGGGACCAACAACACCTACGGGAGCTGACATCCGAGAAGGGCGCTTTGTCCTGGCTAAACTCTCGCCTGGTGACGATCCACAACACTCACCTAGGTAAGCAGGAGTTCCGCGACGCTCTATGCCTGCGCTACGGTTGGCAACCGAGACTTCTTCCGGACCGGTGCGCCTATGGGACACGATTTTCAGTAAATCATGCTATGTCGTGTCCTACAGGCGGCTCTATCCGTCTATTCGCCACAATGAAGTCCGCGATTTCTTCGCCACTACACTAACCGAAGTAGTGCATAACGTCGCGGTCGAACCTCATTTGCAGCCAGTCACCGGTGAGCAGTTCATCCGACATTCCACTTCCTCCGACGACCAAGCCCGCCTTGATGTGTCCGTCTGCAGTTTCTGGGGTTTCAGGTATCAGAAGATATTCCTAGATGTCTCTGGATATCTTCAACCCCCTAGCCCCCACAAATGCTGCAATGCCTCTCACCGACGCCCACATCCATCACGAGGCCCGCAAGCGTAATCTTTACGACGAGCGGATTCGTGAAATTGAGTTGGCGACATTTACGCCGCTCATATTCTCGGCGTATGGTGGCTTCTCGCCAACCACGTCTCAGTTTGTAAAGCGACTCGGGATATTACTCTCCGAGAAGCGTGAGGCACCGTACTCCGAGTGTATTCGTTGGATCCGCCGTGAATTGAGTTTCGCACTCCTCCGCGCGGGTTTAATGTGTCTGCGGGGTGCGCGTTCTGCACTGAATCGACTGGTACGCTGCGAGACTCCAATACAGATGTCCAACTCGGACACCGACACGTCGCCATACCCATAGGCGACTAAATCACAAATTTATTGAAAGTGCATAATTAAAAGTTATTTTATATGTTATTTTTGTATTTTATTTATTTTGTTATATATGTTTCTTAATATTAATAAATATGTATAAATTATTATTTTTTTTTTTTTATAATAAATTAATTACTCAAAATTCTATCTATAATATATCTACTACTACTAGGATCGGCATGCTGCATTGCAGCTGCATGTTTAAGAATGTTGTGTCGGCTTGTCGGCAATATTGCCTAAATACTATATCCTGGAAAGCCTATTCAAGGCTGCCCATAACTTTTCCTTACGTATTCGAAGGTCCTCACCTAATCCTCACCGGATCCATAATCCCAGGTAACAGAAGTCGTCCACATGGTCAAGCATACAATCATTTGTGATTCTATGCTCATCCGGTCAGAGACCATTTGTAGTAATGTAGTCTGGTGAGGACCTTCGAATACGTAAGGGAAAGGCATGGGCAGCCTTGAATAGGCTTTCCAGGATTTGGAAGTCAGCGGTGAATTAATCGGAAACTTAGGTCCGATTATTTAGAGCAGCAGTAGTTCCAGTACTCGTCTATGGGAGTCCATGTTGGGCTCTAACTGCTGAGGACACCAAATCTCTGGATGGCACATTCACAAGAATGCTATGCCGGGTTCTTTGTGTGAAGTACAATGCAAACATCTCCAACCAGACACTATATAACATTGGAGGTGTCTCATTGGTTCCCCCAAGCTTGACACTAGAACAAAATCGCCCCGCTTTGCAGGACATTGTTTTTGCCATGAGGACCAGCCAGTGCATAATCTTGTACTTTGGCAGCCTCATGAAGTGAATAAGCATGGTGGACAGCCCATTACTTTCTTGAGACGCATCTTAAAGGATACTGGCCTTGAAGATGCGGATGATCTAGCAAATGTCATGGGTGATAGGGAGTTGTGGCGCCGCAATTTTGTCGACATGCTGGCACAGCATTCTTAAAAATGCAGCTGCAATGCAGCATGCCGATCCTAGTAGTAGACCTGTTTATTCAATTTCGTCAAGTCCACACAGAGTCGAATATCTCCAGTTGGTTTTAGGGCAACTAATATCTAGGGATATCACCAACTGGTTCTATAATGTTCCGTTTGATCATTTATTCCAGATTCTTACATTATACAACCTGCGAGGGGATCCTCCTAAACACCACAACGATATGGAAAGCAATAATTTTAATGACCCTGGAACTCTAATACTTTTAATAATAATATGTAATGATATAATAACTTATTTATTTTAATTATTTTAAACTATCTACTTTTAGCGCTACTAATCTTATTTGTGATTCCATTTTAATTATCCGAATGTTTAGATGATAATTAAATAATTAATATTCCAGCTTCTCCATTACTTTATTGCGCAAAGCATATGGAACTTATCGAGCAGTATGTACATCAAAGGGTACAGCATCTGGTTTTAAAGTTATTGAGATTGGGCTTCCTACAATCCCACTGCACATTGGCCGAAGCTCTTCAGAATCATCAAAAACAGGATGCATATATTGAGTGTAATTTTTGGTCAATTTCAGTTTTCAATTCAGGATTCAATGAACTACATTCCGGTAATTTATTTATCCAAATTGATCGATTTGGCCATATTTCACTCTCTGTTATAGGAATATAAGGACTAATAGGAGTATAATAAGAGGAGTATAAGGACTAATTGATTTGCTAACCCACTAGTATTAAATGTTTCATCACCCATAACAGTTGCGCCTGCACCAGTATTTGCCCAGGCTACAATATCACATTTAAAAAGGGGAATCATCAGGAATTAGACTAACGGAAATTAATGGTTGTTTAATAGTCATTAATGAACAATTTGAAGTATTTAAAAATAAGTTCTTATTATCATCATAAGTAGTATCCGTTATACCAACAGGTTTGACTACTAAACTCGAATCTTCATTACCAAAATGTCATCTTTATCTGCAGACTCATATGGACTAGGAATCGTGTGGGATATAGCAGCTAATTTCCGTGAAGGACAAACTGTGGCGAAATGGCCAGTGCCATCGCAACAAACGCCAAACACCGGATGTAGTTGCTGGACATTTATTGAGTTGATGTGTACGTTGACCACAACGTGTACATCGCCCAGGTTGTGCTGGTCATGGATAGATTTTATGTTTGTCGTCAATATTCCTATTTTGTTGGTTTTCCAGGTTGCGTGGTTTCTAATTAGTTGATTTTAAACTCAATTTCTTTTTATTGTATTCTGTTCGATTAGCATTGATAAGCTGGTCACTCACTGGATGATGCGTTTGTCTGTCCTAAACTTCTTGAAGCCTGATTCTAGAGAAACAATAAATTTCCGAGAAGAATTAAAATTCAAAGGTGGATCTTCTGCTATCAACTTTTCTCGGTCATCTTCTTCAGTGATAGCTAATATTAACAATGCTGTATGGAGTCTATCTGCATTAACGACTGAAGTGTTGGCATATTCTCCAAGTTCTAGTATTTCATTACACAGGGAGGTGTAACTTTGAAAGGCACGCCAATCTAAATTTGAATTACGTAGAGATCGAAGATAAACTTGGATAATTTATTAAGTAATTAAGCAGGACTGAGGATGATCCAACTCTATAGCAAATGGAGCGGAAAAAATGAATTCGTCACCAGCGGGGATCGAACCCAACGTCTCACGATAAACGTTCAGGTATGCTAACCAATCAATCTTGGATAATATCCAATACTTATTCAACATGGTGTATCCGCAGTAACTGAGAGGGTTTGGTTGATTATTGTCAAAAATCCAGGAGAACAACAGTCCCATAAACAAGCAATGCATATACTGGCTGACTGTGAGCACCCATGTCCATTAAGTTATAATAATTGATCCAAAGTCTGCGCCACTCTTTCAATCTTCTGAAATCTTTGTCGGATTCCAGTATTGGAGGCCGTCGTGGTGATATTTATGGAAGATCCGGCCTATTATTATTCAATCGACCTGTTTCCCCAGTTCTATTTGGAATTATAACTCCCGCACCGGCATTCACTACTGAAACAGCCACCTCATGGTCATGTTGTGCCTTTGTAAACGCTTCAAACTCAGCTAGCTTTTCCTGAGTCTCGAGGAGTTCTTCCTCGAATTTATCTAAGTCGTTGTCTCCGTCATTGGCGTCACCCTCGGGATGTGACATAACAGTATTGTCACTTCCTTGAAAACGTTCGAACTTTCTTATCCAATCTGCAATACGGATCTGTATTTGCGTTGGAAACAAACGTTCTGTTGGGGCCATATTTTTTTCGTAATTAGCGATAGCGGCTTGACCCGCTCATTTTGTTTTTGTATCTGCAGATTTTTATATATTATATATATTATATATATATACACAAAATGTAGCAGAACCGTCACTAATATATATTTCAAAGACATACATATGGTTTTATATTAACATTTCTTATATTTTAATTTTATTATCTAATACATTTTATTTAACTATTTTATTATTAAATAAATCAAAATGTCTAACATTGGAAACAAATTGCTTTTTGCAAATCATCATGGTTCGGCTGCTATGGTCAATATACATATAATTTTTGTATTCTGAAACTGAATATACAAAAACCCTTCAGTTAATGGGAAGATTTGACGGCTATGCTACTTATATATATTAAACTTTGGGAGTGGTGATGGTAGCATTTCGAGATATCTTTAAAAACACAGATTATTTCTATATATAGAATTTGTACATATAGCGAATATGCAAACCGCTATAAAATGCTACATTTTGTTATCCTTAATTATATTAAATAATACTGTAGCCCATTAGTAGCTAAGTGAAATTACTATATGGAATTTAGTGATATCTGAAAATGTAAGGAAACATATGTAAGACTGCTATTGAGAAATATATAATGTAGTAGAATAATTGGGGGTCCCTAGCTTCTGTATGTAGGACGTAGAAGGCCACTGTTATTATAGTAGTAGAGTACCGCCGTGCTATTTCAGTATTTAGTCTGTGCGATTTTGTGCTAGTTTTATTCTGCAATTTCCAGTCATTACAAATTAGGCCACTTATTTTCGTATTTCGATAGAACTTATATGTGTAGTATGCATTGATAATGACGCAAATTACGAAATCTATCTATTGAAATCTATCTAAAATCATTCGAAATACAGTATATCCATCCAACATCCATGACGGATCCGTCCAACATCCATGATGGATCCGTCCAACATCCATGACGGATCCGTCCAACATCCATGACGGATCCGTCCAACATCCATGATGGATCCGTCCAACATCCATGATGGATCCGTCCAACATCCATGACGGATCCGTCCAACTTCCTTGATGGACCCGTCCAACATCCATGATGGATCCGTCCAACATCCATGACGGATCCATCCAACATCCATGACGGATCCGTCCAATATCCATGATGGATCCGTCCAACATCCATGACGGATCCATCCAACATCCATGACGGATCCGTCCAATATCCATGATGGATCCGTCCAACTTCCATGACGGATCCGTCCAACATCCATGATGGATCCGTCCAACATCCATGACGGATCCGTCCAACATCCATGATGGATCCGTCCAACATCCATGACGGATCCGTCCAACATCCATGACGGATCCGTCCAACATCCATGACGGATCCGTCCAACATCCGTGATGGATCCGTCCAACATCCATGACGAATCCGTCCAACATCCATGACGGATCCGTCCAACATCCATGATGGATCCGTCCAATATAAAATCTCTGACTTTAAGTCTTATAAATCTCAGTCTGTCTGTCTCGCGATACAATAATAGAAAGCTAACTTGAGCAACGTCACTATCTCGTCATATTTTAAGTATTTGTTTGCGTGAATCGAATGTGGTCAAAGTGGATTATTTTGCATCGTTTTAGGCCAAAATATATTACTGGTCAGCAATCAGGACTCAGGCGACTTTGTAACTGCAGTTTCACCATTAGACTAAGACTAAGGCTGTTCTAACTGAAACTTTGCAGGTATGTATGTATGTATGTACCACAGAGATCTTACGCTGCCTGTTTGAGTGAGAGGACGCCGACCAGCCTACAGTTCTTCAATCTGCTGCTTGGGTGTGTAATCTCTGAGAGTGAAACCATTCCCATCACCAATTTTATTGTTTTTGAGCTGATACTGGGGAAATATCTACTACAAGATTGGATTCGTGTTTGGGAGGAAGCTGAAGTTCTCTAGTCTACCGGTAGTAGGTGGAATGTCTGAAGGTGAAAAAGTCCTGCGTTTTTGTTGTTTTTAATCTTTTCGAGCTGATGCATGGCATATATAGATTACACCACAGGCGGTTGCGTGTTTGGGAGGACGTATATTATTCGGCAGTTCACCAGCCTGTCGCTAAGGGTCGACATGCCTGAAAGTGAAAACCGTAAATACTAATCAAATTATACACCAGAAAAGATAAGAAAACAAACTAATATTTTAACCAGAGGGTGTTTATCCCCCCCCCCCCCCCCCCCCTACTTATCCTTATCTGACCTGTTTCGAAACAGATAGAGTAATTGTAATTAATTCGTGTTACTTAAAACAGTTATCGTAAAAAAAATATATTTGTATTTCGCTTCTAATATAAGCCAATGTATAGTATTGTTGCTGGATCGCTTACCCAAATAAGTATTAGTCAATAACGCTAAATAAAACAACAAGGTAGCATTTTGCGACGGTTTGTATTTTAAACATATATATAAATTATAAATATATTGAAACACAAAATGTAACATACATGTCAGCTACTCTTACAAGCCATATTATTTTCACGAAAAATTTCACAAAAATAACATCCTGATAATTTTAAATCAACCCCATCTATTATAACGGTTATTAAGGTGTATGAATATTAAGTCTTGTTAATTTTCCAATGTATTTCAATAGTAAAATAATTAAAATATTTAAATTTCAAAAACTATCAAAAAGATAACTTCCCCTTTATTTTAAAATATATTTGAAGTGGATTTATAAGTTTAATATATGGGAGAATCAAAGCTAAAAATTACTTATCAACCCACTTAACGATTAATATTATTAAATTTTGCATATGTAGATTCAAAATACAAAGGTAGCAGTACCGACAATATATAACAATTTCCCAGGTTGCGGATCAGGATGTGATTGTGAGTTGTCTGCTTAGGCGACTGTGTATTACATTAGACGGCAGTTTGTTTGGTTGATGTAAGTCATTATTGGTTTTTATCCTCCAATCCCATCTGTTTCGTGGAGTCTGTGTGATGCATGTTCGTTACGGCGGCGGCGACAGAATCCATATGCTGAGAGGTCAGCCTCCGGGCCGCTCAGTATACGTGCGTATACGTTTATTCCAAACACTCAATCGAAGAAATTATCTTTAGTTTAAAATTATTATTAAAAATATGAAGAAATTATCGGGAGGGAGTGGGCCATCACGCTGTTGAACTACAGAACTGTTATGTAGTTCGCGAGAAATCGTAGATAAATTGTTACAATTTATCTACGATTTCTCGCGAACTCTTCCAGTTTCTCGAACTCTTACAATTTGCTGTGCGCGATATAGCGCTCTCTAACAACGGAGGAACTCAGTCAGTCAGTTGTTTACTTCAGTTGTTCTTCTCACCGGAGCTGATGTTTCCTTTACCAACTTCGATTCTAAGACTTGCCAAGACCACATTTTTTTCGATTCTAAGACGCCAAGACCACATTTTTTTTGATAGCAAAGTCTTATTCAGGGAACGGCAGGTCGTAGAAGAATCGTAATCAGATGTCTCGAAACAGTTGAAAAGTTCAGCATTGGGTATGGGTATTCCGCCGAGTGTGTTTCGCCAGAGCGAAAGGCAGATTGTAAGTGAATCTCACATTAAAATAGCGCCAAAAGTGCCTTCAGTGATCGCCTGCGCTTCAACATCGACAATGTACTACAGTAGGCCTACTATCAACAAACTGTAAATAAAAAAACTAATACCAACTCAAGCCCATCTGTTGATGTGTGGTAGTGGTAGTAGAGGAGAGGCTACTACTGCTGTACTGCATTTGGTAGGCCTAACAGGTTGTTTATTTATTCGAGTTTATTATGACTGTATGTGGTTGCTTGTCAACGAACAATTGGACAGAATGCACAATACAATGCATAACACATAAGGTGTACGTAGGCCCTACACCTTGATAACACAATACAATGAGTCAACCCACCTTTCCTTAAATGTCTTATACGCCAACCATTTAATAGACGTCTGGTCTCGCCCAATCAGAGAACAGTAAATAAGCTGCATTTAATTAACCAAATGCTGTTATGTGGTGTGTAGTAAGAAAAATATTAGCTTGGGAAAGGAATTTATTAACACGTAATGTAAATATTGTACTTAAATATTATTTGTAACAGCTTCATATTAGATTACTAATTATTTATTATTAATATTATTATTAAAATATGTTTGCAATCAATTTGCACCATTAAATCAAACATATACATTGGCGCAAGTAGTCCTCATTTATATTTATATCTTGTTGCAATGTTAAATTATCTACTAGGGAAAAGAGCGGGTTGCAGTGATGCGTTATTCTAACCAATACAATAAACTAAAGTCATTAGTACAGATACAGGTGACAGTTTTAATTTTGGGAGTAATCAGCGCCGATTTTCCACTAGGAGGAGGGATGATTTCTGTCGTCGCGTCGAAAGTCTGCCGTATCTGAATTATTATGAATTAATTATTTCGTTCTAGAGTAAGTTTAATAATATATACAATGTACAATTAGCCATTGTCAGCTGCAAGCCAACCTTTATACAATCAAAATATAAACGTTTTAAAAGAAAATAAATAAAAGTTAAAACAACTATTATTTAACCTGTTGGAAGTGGAATTATCAGCTTCAGAGAGGACCACGTCTATAAAGAAAACCACGAAGTTTCTCCGCGGTTCGAGAGCTGATCTTCGAGAGCAATATCGCGCACAGTAAACTGTCACAGAAAATGAAAGAGTTCGCGAGAAATCGTAGAGAAATCAATCTGTAGTTTACACCAGTGCGGTCAAATCAATCCCTTCCAATAGAATCCAAGTTTGGAATACAATAATTGATCTTTGTTGCCAATTAATAATATTATTATTTAGTTTATTGCTTGATATACAAAGACGATATACAATTCGTAGTCATGTAAATTGTTTAATATTTTTGTTTGCAAATCATATTACAGTATACAGTATATTTCGCATACCCACCCATTAATTGTCTTATTGAGAAGAATTAATATCTATTTAATTAAAACTGCATGTTTTCTTAATTAAATTAATTAAATTTAATTAATTTAATTAATTAAATTATGAATAAATCAATTATAAATTGTTAAATAGTGACGGTATTGCTACCTTTGTATTTTGAATCTACATATGGAAAATTTAATAATATTAAACGTTAAGTGGGTTGATAAGTAATTCTTTGCTTTGATTCTCCTATGCATTCAACTTATGAATCCACTTAAATTATCTTTTAAAATAAAGGGGAAGTTATGTTTTTGATAATTTTTGAAATTTTGATTTTTGAATAATTTTGCTACTGAAATACATTGAAAAGCTGCGGAACTTATATATTCATACACCTTAATAACCTTTATAATAGATGGGGTTGATTTAAAATGATCAGGATGTTATTTTTGTGAAATTTTTCGTGAAAATAATATGGCTTGTAAGAGTAGCTGACATGTATGTTACATTTTGTGTTTCAATATATGTATAATTTATATATATGTTTAAAACACAAACCGTCGCAAAATGCTACTTTATTGTTTTATTTAGCGTTATTGACTAATACTTATTTGAGAAAGCGGTTTTGTTGATTCAGGTGAATCAAATACATGCCAGGCATCAGTATAATGTGCAATGGTAAATTGTGCCAGACACAGAAGCATAAGGGGCGAGTCATGCGGTAGTGTAAGCCTTCAGGGTATGGCTATCAGTAAATTTAATTCATCTCGATGTAGCTCTTCTCTCTTTCAGTTTTGTCTTACCTTTTTTTATTATGGGTAAACTGGATAGCTACTACTGGCGTTCCGTACTTTACGATATCAAGGAAAGACATTACCTTATATGTACCATTGCCATATCCCCAGATTTTCATACTTCAATAATAAATTGGCTGTTTGAGTAAATAAATAATTTGAATATGATGTAAAAGCTTTTGTGGGATAACTGATACGTTTGCCTATGCTGGCCAGTTCCCCCCCAGGCGCTGGAATACTCTAAAAGGGTTTTCTAACTGTAGATATATTCCCCTCGCCCGCAAGGTACCTTTACAGGTGTTTTAACGGACATAAAAGTAATTCTGCTATATACGTGTTTTAGCGGACATGGTAAGACAAAAAACTTGTAATGCACCAACCACCTTTCACAGCTTAGCCGTGATGATTCATATTACGACATCTAGCAGCTGGTTGCTGACATGGAAACAGCCATTGGCCGCGTGGTTCTTTGTTTGGCTTGGGCCAATCAGGGCGGTTTTTCCTGTCGACGTGTAGCTTTCCTGCCGATCATAAGGAGAGTGTTCAGTCTTACTGTTTTTTCTGGATACTTTGTTGTTATTGCTGTCTAAGCCAGAAACACCGGCATTTTTGGATAGATACTGCTGTACCGTAAACTGCTTGAATTATCGAAAGTATAAACTGTTACCTGACTTAAATCACTCATCTCACCTTGATACTTTTAATTGCATTAATCATATTGTTTGTACTGTTATTTTACCGTCAGTTATTAATTGTAAATATTTGTTGATGGAAATATTGCTATTTGGATAATACGGATAAATCACCCAATTCCCAATTTTCTTGATAACACTACAGGTTAGAGAGACCGGCTATATATAACAATTGCGATTTATATTAATGTGGTGTGTATTGAATCCAATGTTATTTAGCAGACCCTACGTGAGTCAATTACTGCTCTCTTTATGTGTGATCAAATATACTGACTGTCGGCAGAATAGTGTGTATGATTGTGATTGGTAACAAAGTATTTCCTAAAGAATACGCTTTATACTTTAATTATAAGCAGTATCGTTGCGTTTAGTATAAGTCCTAGTTCTGTTTAAATAGATAAAGCGCCACGTCCTAAAGGAACTGTTAATATTTCCCGGAAGCCAATAATATCTGTCAGAGATTAATTATTAACGATCTATCGAATAATACATTAGGTATACACTGCAACCTTACACTGTAATAATCCAATTCAAGCATCCGAATTCAGTCTCCCGGGTGTAGATCCATCGGGTGAATGATCGCGCATGGGCTGACTTCGGCTAATGTTTTGCGTATTAGCATAAAATATTGTCGTATGCTAAAGTGGTTTTAATTAACTAGAAGACATATAAATTTTGGCAGGTTAAACTGCTAAAGGTCTTCGAAAGCGCGAACAGTAACAGTTTATACATCTTATTGCAGTAGGCAATAAGGTTGCAAGTGTAGGCATTAAATACAGTTTAATACTGTTCTGACGAACAGTAACAGTTTATAATCTTATTGCAGTAGGCAATAAGGTTGCAAACTACCGTAGTGACTGGTAAAACTGAACCGGTACTTTGTAGGTCAGTAGGCCTAACTGTCATCACCGGTACCGGTACTGCTGTATAAGTACATTTAGTATTATTCGATTTGATTATTGTATACTGGTAGGTCTTAGTACTTAATCAGGGACTGCAGCCCTGAATTTTTATTGAGATTTTACCTATTTTTGTCGGTTTTATTTCCTAGTAGGCTAATATTGAGCAGAAGGCGTGTGACCCTGCTCAGATTGTTCAGATAATTGTAGGCTGAGCGGCTGTCTGACTGTGGTTGGGTTTGGAGAGATTGCGGCGTGTGTAGAGTTTGTCTGATAAAGTGCCGTTAGTAAGTTGGGGCAGTCATAACTGTAAGGTCAATCCCCTCTTAAAGAGTAAGTCGTACTACCGTGTTAGCACGCATACTAACTAACAGTTTCAGAGTCTGCATATACTGTAGTTTATCTAGGCTTGATCGTAGTCTGCCAGTGTTTTAGCCTGTGTTTGTTTGTGTGGTCTGTTCAGGTACCGTAATAGTTATTACTCAAATATTTGTAGGCTGGATTGTTGTCTAGCTATTTTTTTGGGTCTGAAGGGATTGCTGCGTGTGTAGAGTTGGTCTGATCAAGTGCCGTTAGTAAGTTGGGGCAGTCAACACTGTAAGGTCAATCCCCTCTTAAAGAGTAAGTCGTACTACCGTGTTAGCACGCATACTAACTAACAGTTTCAGAATCTGCACATACAGTAGTTTGTTTAGGCTTGATAGTAGTCTGCCAGCGTTTGGTTTGTATTTGTTTGAGTATTCTGTACGGGTAGCGTAATATTTATTATTCAGAGTTTATGCGATTATTCGCAACATTCATGTCCCCAAGTTTATTCCTACAGTAATTGTGCTTGTTATACATACCGTTATAGTTAAACTAACCCCGGTACTACATCAGGGCTGCTTGGCGTAGGTAAAGACTGACGACTTTGTGCTTCGGTCACTCCAGCAGATGCCGTGGTTCTTTTAACTGTTCAAGTATATTTAACTACTGATTATTTGTTATACCGGTACTTGTACCTAATTTAGGGTTTAGTGTACAGTGCTATCCGAAGTAATTAGTGTAGGCAGTATTTTTGTGTTGTAAAGTGGTTGATAGGCACATTCGTTAGCTCTATTAGCTTCTGGGTAGGAACAATCCGTGATACATAACGTAGTACCTATAGCGATACGGTTATAGGTCGTCAGGCGGTGGTATTTTCCTATCTGGACAGTACAATATATTTACTACTACTTATTATTTAAATACCGTAGTACCCTGTCCTTTGTAATAGCCAGAAATCTAACCCTTTGTTGGACTGGTTTGTAGACTTCCTGTAAAATTACCCTAAAAAATTTCGTCCGTAATATTTTGTTGTGTTTAATTAGAGAATTAATCTCACCCGTATCGTAAGTAATTTGTAGTATTAAGTAACTTAGGTAAATTAGAATTATCAGTTTTAGTGTCAAATAAATAACACTTCACTGAGAGCGCTCTGCTTCTGTGTAGTGACTTCCCCAGAAATAATAACATTTATTTCAAATATTGTCAAAAACCCTTTTTAAACGGGTATATATCTATTATAAATCAACTCAAACGATTTATAAAATAGTAGGCCTGCCATACAACAACTAGGTCTCACTGTCAGTTGGACTACTGCTTAAATAACGGTAATAAAGTAAGTTAAAGTAACGAAGTAACCCCAAAATATTCAGAAATTCAATTATCCTAAAATAATTGACATACCGGTACTCATTATAGGCCTACTATATATATATATATATTTGTGCTAAAATTATATACCGGTACTCTGTGACAAATCTAGTCTGTAATAATACTTATATATTATAAGTATATCGGTATTCTAATATATTGTATATATATCACGTTCCCCT
>JAUCBJ010008622.1:125000-151825 GCA_032718475.1 Nemertoderma westbladi | reverse complement strand
ACTGGAACAGGCTGACAGGCAGACTACTGGACTAGTAACAGGTACAGGCCTAACCAGAACAGCTGATCGGGCAACTGTGATCAGGTAATTTATTTTGGAGGATATGGAAAACCGCCATTTAATTTAATATGTAATTGACATCTTACAGTTGTATGATTTAGTCCGGTACTTTCCCAAGTGTGTTATTTTTTGGTGTAGATTTTAATTACAGCTGTGTTCGCCTATGTTCCGCCTGTATTCTATTGTGTTCTGCTGTGTTCTACTGTGTTCTGCTGTGTTCTGTAAAAAGAACTATTCCCCAATTGCGGAATATGAACCATGGAGTTTAATGTAAATCAATTTGCGGTTGACTCGTTATCAGTGAGAGCGTAAAGCGATTCAACATGAGATTCAAAATCGGCCAAGGATGGTGGAATAACCACGGTTTTCTTGCTATTTATTTTATTTATTACCCTTCCAATCAATTTTGTTCCACAACTCCTTGGAGTTGCTGGCATCAGCATCAAGCAGCTCATTCCACCTCTTTCTGTCATCGCTATGGTAATTTGTGATGATCTGAGAGTTGAGTCTCGAGCGTTTAGAATTGAAATTAGTAATGGTATGTCGGTCTTTGCTGGATTATTGTTACTAATTGTAGAAATTATTTTAAGTCATTAAATGCAGTTTCGCACTCCTTCATTAAATCATTGACACTGGAGGTTGAATTACCAACTTGTTCAGCGTGGTTCCTGTTGTGATTTACTTTTTCAATGCGACATGCGCTCAGGACAGCTGTCCTTATCAGGCTTGCTTGATCAGAATGCTGTACTAGGTCTAGATCTGCCATGCCATATTAATACTACCGAGTTCCAATGAGAGAGCATGTACTGATAAATCATGTGTTTGCAATTTGCACGTCGTTGGTCGTCCACAAGATATTTCGGAGTTAAGTTCTTGTGCACAAGTACAGTAAGTAAGAGATTAAGATTTATAGAACAAATATGTACTCATAATTGGGTACATAGGTATATGATCGGACAAATAAAATCCGCGGTTATCGAAGGCAAAGTGCTCCACAAAAGGTAGTGATTGCTAATCAATTAGCACTAACTCGATTTGAGATTTTTTGGTAAATTTTTTTTTTTGAATGTGAAAATTCCTGGAAAATAGTACTACTACTACTAGTAGTATCGGCATGCTGCATTGCAGCTGCATTTTAAAGAATGCTGTGCCGACTTGTCGACAAAACTGCGCCGCCACAACTCCCTATCACCCATGAAATTTGCTAGATCATGCGCATCTTCAAGGCCAGTGTCCTTTAAGATGCGTCTCAAGAAAGTCATGGGCTGTCCACCATGCTTATTCACTCCATGAGGCTGCCAATGTACAAGATTATGCACTGGCTGGTCCTCACGGCGAAAGCAATGTCCTGCAAAGCGGAGGCGATTTTGTTCTAGTGTCAAGCTTGGGGGAACCAAGGAGACACCTCCAATGTTATATAGTGTCTGGTTGGAGATGTGTGCATTGTACTTGACACAATGAACCCGGCGTAGCATTCTTGTGAATGTGCCATCCAGAGATTTGGTGTCCTCAGCAGTTAGAGCCCAGCATGGACTCCCATAGAGGAGTACTGGAACTACTGCTGCTCTAAATAATCGGACCTTAACCCTATTAGTACCGGGTTATAAAATGTTGTACAAATACCGGGGGTGGGGGTCATATTGACCCCCCCCCCCCCCCCCCCCCCCCTCTAAAATCTACAAATTTTTACGAAAACGTCTGATTTTTTGTTTGTACGTAGGTATCACTAGTCAGAATCCGAACGAAAAAAAAAATTTCGAAAAAATGTACTGGGGTGGTTATATTGCTGCACCAAAATTACAAGTAGTGCACAATTTTCACAAAATTTGAAAGTTACATTTTTCGTCTAATTGTTTTTCAATACAGGTTTTCTGGGTCGCAAAATACATTGGAAAATATTTAAAAATGATACTATTACTATAAATGGCTGTTTAGTCCTCTCTGCGTAGAAAAAAAATGAAAAAAACAAGTAACCAGCACTTTTCAGTTAGAACACAAAATTTTTAATTCAGTTATACGATGCTATAAATTCACATTTTCAGGTTTTCCAGGGCGCTGATTCTAATGGAATACATTTCTAAAATGCCCCATCATTGCTACTTGTATTTTTCGGCGTAATTTGGCAAATTTTGGTGCTAGGACCAAATTTCGTACCCATCACCAAAAAGTACAAGTTTGCGATGTCCAGTGCTGTTTTTATTGATTCCATCGGATTCAGGACCCTCATAAACCCGTATAACGCAATAAACAAGATGATACTATCTACTGATCAATTTGCTTATTTTCCAAAATTTGGTGCTGGCACAACAATTTTCACCCACCGGCGAAAAATACAAGTTTGAAAACTCTTATGAAATTTTTACTGATTCCATTGAATTCAGAACCCTCACAAACCCGTATAACGCAAGAAACAAGGTGACACAATCAATTTATATATTTGATGGTTTTCAAAATTTGGTGCTAGCACCACATTTTGCACCCACTTCAGAAAAATACAAGTTTGAGATGCCTAGTTCGAAAATTATATATTCTATTCAATTCAGAATAGCCATAAACCTATAAAACACAAGAAGTATATTGTCACAAACAATTTTATCAATTGAATGAATTTTCAAAATATCGTGCTAGCACCAAAATTTGCACCCACCACCGAAAAATACAAGTTTGATACGCTTGGTGCAACTCCTATATATTTCATCGAAACCAGAACCCCAAAAAACCCAAATTGCGTAAAAACGAGTTTCACACAATCAATTTACAAAATTGACATATTTCAAAATTTGGTGCTGGCACCAAAAATTGGCACCCGCCGAAAAAAACAAGTTTGAAATTTCTAAATCAATTTATATGTATTCCATCCAATTGCTAACACCAAAAAACCGGTGTAAATCAAAATAGAGATGTTACAATTCATATTTAATGAAATGTAATTTTCAAAAAATGTCTCAAAAAAAATGCCAAAAGTAGGGTTAAAAAATGGTGCTATAACTCGAAAACTACCCAATATTTTTGAAAACGGTTTTCACTACTTAGATTTTTAGGAAAAGTCATAAAATTTCAGATTCCCAACTGCGTTTGTTTCAGAATTATAATAATAAAACCACGGGGGGGGGGTCATATTGACCCCCCCCCCCCCCGGGTTTAATAGGGTTAAGTTTCCGATTAATTATCGGTGACTTCCAAATCCTGGAAAACCTATTCAAGGCTGCCCATGCCTTTCCCTTACGTATTCGAAGGTCCTCACCTGACTTCCGGATCCATGATCCCAGGTAACAGAAGTCGTCCACATGCTCAAGCATACAATCCTTTGAGCTTATGCTCATCCGATCAGAGACTTGGTGAGAACTTTCAAAGTTAACTGTCAAAATTTTGGTCTTTCTGGAGTTATTAAAAAGACCAACACTAGAAGCAGCATGTTCTAATGAGCTGATTCTGAGAGTACTCCTAAGTCATCAGCAAAGTCTAGATCAGTTAGGTACTTGGCAGGATTTCCTCGACTTCTGGAGCCAGTAGGTGGAGTTATCATCACCCCATCAACATTATGATGATCTAAGGACATGCGTAGAACATAGTCAACCACAATTATGAACAAGAATGGTGCAAGTGTGTCTCCCTGGAGGACGGCCCATAACACTTCAAATGGTTCTTTGTCACCATCAACAGTAGACACAAATGTTGTCGAACCATCATATACTGATCTGATTGCTGCAATAATTTCATCAGGAATCCCATATAATGAAAGTATGCTGAACATACGTGAGCGGGAGACTGAATCAAAGGCCTTGAAGAAGTCAACAAAGATAACAGCCAGATGCCTGTCTTTCTTTTTTGACAACTCTTCAATTATCCTTCTAAGTGCCAAAATGGGTTCCATGGTCCCACGACCTTTACGGAGCAGTCTCTCAATGGGATCCCTGATGCGATTTAATAGAATTCTATTGTATAGCTTTGCAGCAATCGAGATCAATGAGATTCCCCGAAAAGAACCATAGAGTGTTAGGTTGCCCTTCTTGGGGACTGGCACCAACTTATTTGTTTTCATTTCTTGTGGGACTCTTGTTGTTCGGTACATGTCTACTATGATGGGATAGATGAGCTTTAAACACTCAGGTATTTTAAAGACCTCAGGGGGGACACCATCTACTCCACTGGCACGATTGGTCTTAATGCTCTTTGCAGCAGCCTTCACTTCTGCAAAGGAGATATCGCCAATGGGAATATCTGGGAGTACAGACTCAGACACTTTTACTTCTATAAAGTTATCAGGCAATACACTCATTATTGAGGAGCTTTTCAAAGTGGGGCCTTCCAACCATTGAGGCGATCGGCTGGTGATTCAGCCTTAACCTTGGTGGTTGGTTGGCTTTTCCGCCCAGTAAGCAAGTTGATCGATTTCCATGCCTGGGATGATTGCCTGCTGGCGTCGGCATCATTGATGGCATCAACCTGTTGGTTTATTAGCTCCTGTAGATTAACAGAGTACTGCCTGTTCAGGGACCTAGATGCAGCCTTAACCCTATTAAACCCGGGGGGGGGGGGGGGGTCAATATGACCCCACCCCCCGTGGTTTTTTTATTATAATTCTGAAACAAACGCAGTTGAGTATCTGAAATTTTATGACTTTTCCTAAAAATCTATTGTCTTCCTAGTAGTGAAAACCGTTTTCAAAAATATTGGGTAGTTTTCGAGTTATAGAACCATTTTTTAACCCTACTTTTGGCACTTTTTTGAGGCGTTTTTTGAAAATTTCATTTCAATAAATATGAATTGTAACATCTCTATTTTTGATTTACACCGGTTTTTTGGTGTTAGCAATTGGATGGAATTCATATAAATTGATTTAGAAATTTCAAACTTGTTTTTTTTCTGCGGGTGCCAAATTTTGGTGCCAGCACCAAATTTTGAAATATGTCAATTTTGTAAATAGATTGTTTGAAACTTGTTTTTTGCGCAATTGGGTTTTTTTGGGGTTCTGGTTTCGATGAAATATATACGAGTTGCACCAAGCGTATCAAACTTGTATTTTTCGGAAGTGGGTGCAAAATGTGGTGCTAGCACCAAAATTTGAAATCCATCAAATGAATCAATTGATTGTGTCTCCTTGTTTCTTGCGTTATACGGGTTTGTGAGGGTTCTGAATTCAATGGAATCAGTAAAAATTTCAAACGAGTTTTCAAACTTGTATTTTTCGCCGGTGGGTGAAAATTGTTGTGCCAGCACCAAATTTTGGAAAATAAACAAATTGATCAGAAGATCGTATTATCTTGTTTCTTGCGTTATACGGGTTTATGAGCGTCCTGAATCCGATGGAATCAATAAAAACAGCACTGGACATCGCAAACTTGTACTTTTTGGTGATGGGTACGATATTTGGTGCTAGCACCAAAATTTGCCAAATTACAAGTTAGAAATGTATTCCATTAGAATCAGCGCCCACGAAAACCTAAAAATGTGAATTTATAGCATCGTATAAGTGAATTAAAAATTTTGTGTTCAAACTGAAAAGTGCTGGTTACTTGTTTTTTTCATTTTTCTCCTACGCAGAGAGGACTAAACAGCCATTTATAGTAACCATTTCATTTTTAAATATTTTCCAATCTATTTTGCGCCCCAGAAAACCTGTATTGAAAAACAATTAGCCGAAAAATGTAACTTTCACATTTTGTGAGAATTGTGCACTACTTGTAATTTTGGTGCTGCAATATAACCACCCCAGTATATTTTTTCGAAAAATTTTTTTTTTTCGGTCGGGTCGGGTAGTAACCGCATTTTTACACTTTTATTTATATGTCAGTTTATCTGATTAAATACATTGAATTGAATTGAAATTATGGTTGCGGCAGCCCCCAACAAAAGGGGGCGCCATTACCATTTCAGTGTCTCAGAGCGGGCATTTTACTCTCATTCTCGCATAGTTTATTAAATAATCGGAAAGAGTCAAAATATATGAAAAATGAGATTAATGAACGTCTTTTTTTCAAATGCGCTAACATGGTTTTCAAAATTTGGTGCTAGCTACAAATTTTGCACCCACTTGGGAAAAATACAAATTTGAGATATCTAATTAAATAATTATTTATTCCATTTAATTCAGAACCGCCATAAACCGCTAAAACGCGAGAAATAAGTTGTCAAAGCAATTTTAATGTTGAGTGGATTTCCACTTTAGTGCTGGCACCAAAATTGCCACCTGCCGAAAAAAACAAGTTTAAAATTTCTAAATTTATTTATATGATTTCCATCTAATTGTAAACCCACTGGTTTAATGGGATTAATAAAATGGGAAAATAAGACTGCTCATCCCCTCACAACATTGTGCTATGGCAGCAAAACCCTTGCATTTATGTTATTATACACATTTATGTTGGACGAGGCAAAAATATTTCTTCATCAGCCAATACTGGATAAAGTAGGCCTTTAACATATATTATTGTTTATTACAGTCGCTTGTGTAACAGAGGGTGGAAATTATTGCCGATTTCCATTCAAAGCTGACCCTGCCAGTGAAGCAGACACTGAAGAATGTCTTCATGAATCTGCTACGGATAAATATTGGTGTGCTATTACCTTAACTAGTGGTGCAACTGGGTCGTACACTGGGAACGCGGATGAAACAACCTGGGGATACTGTGCAAAAGGATGTTCAGGTAATATAAATATGTTATTTAAAAAAAATTTCTCATTTATCTCAACACCAACCACACGTGTGTCAGGTATAAGTAATTTTGTAATTTTATGTATACGGTAGTAAACGTATATAATAAATAGTAAATACAGTAAATAGTATTATATTCAACCTTTGAGTAAAGGTGGATGAGGATGAGGAAGTCTTGGGGGAAATTTGAGAAATAAAGGTCTGATAATCTGGGTCATTGATTCAGAAAACTTGCCTCCTCCATGTAGCATAAAAGAGGTGCTACCTGTGGCTGCATAGACCCTTTTACTAAATGCAAATCTGGTGCTGTAACTAGGACCCCCTTCATTCTGGGATAGATATGTCCTTGGTCATGGGTTAAGGTGAAGGACCCATATAGTCGGTTGTAGGCTGTGGGGGTATATGGCCTAACCAGGCAGATAACAATGGCTGGTCAGGAGTGGAGTGTTCTCATGTCCAATTTAAGTGCACTTCACTGCGAGCTGCACCTGGCAGCAGTGGTACAGGGCATGGCCCAGCAGATGAGCTGCATAGCCAAAGAGGGATGCATAGCCAAATGTGCATCAGAGTTAGTATGGTGATGGGTGATGGCCCCATATCTGACTTTACTGCGACACCCACCCTGTGGAATGCGTTAGGGCACAGAAACTGAAGGATTTTTCGCGAATTACGCCAACGTCATGATTTTAATAATGATTCGGGAATTTTTTGTTTGTGACGGGATCGTGGTTGGCATGGGATCCCGGAAGCGCAGTGGTAGAAAATATATCACCTCTACACTGTATGGAATATAATGGCACCTGGTTGCACAATCAATGACCAGTATCATATGTTGGGAAAATACATTGCCTTTAGGAGGCAAACACGTTTCTTTGGCCTCTGGTTAATACATGCCACATGCCGCCTTCTTATTGTTCCTTACTCACCCACCAGCTGGCCCTATTGCATCATCAATTTGCCTGGTATGATTGATTACCTGTAGCTGTAAGTAAGCTTGTTGGAGCCCACTTACTGGTTCGGCATTTCTCTGGGTCCAATATTGTTTAATTGGCTCCCTTCCCATTTTAGGTTGGAAATGTAGAGCGGAATGGATCCGCTTACACTAACCCCATGCCATCTTCGCATAGATAGAGAAGCACAGAAGATAGCATCAACTGATAAGTGCGCTCCATTCCAGAAAATCCAATCTGGTATCGGATGAGAGATGGTACTATTTTCTATTGTTTCCTTTTCATTAGAGTGAAGAAACTGACGAATTTCACCAACGTCGCGATTTTCGCAAATGTCGCAAACGTTGGGCATTCTTTGTTAGGTCAAATATTGGCTTCGCAACCGGCGCAAACATGTTTTATAAAATATAATATCACTTTAAAAAATATAGTCTAAATAAATTTTGTAATCAAATTTCAACTACCATTATACATATACACACCATGACCCGTAATATAGTGTCTTTTTCTGATGACACGGACCCCCCATCTAATTTTTCTACAAATCTTAATGACATTGCATGAAGTTTGAAACAGAGATAGTTTCACATTAGGAAGGGGGGGGGGGTGTGAACATGAATAAAGACATTATATTCCAGGACATGGTGTATTAGTTACAAATATAACGCACTTAACGACTTAAGCTGCATGTTCTAGTAGATATTAATTTGTTCTTATGGAAATAGAAAAGCGCAAAAGACAGGTTCAAACAATCAATTTACAAAATTTTCATATTTCAAAATTTGGTGCATGCACCAAAATCTGACACCCACCGAAAAAAAACATGTTTGAAATTTCTAAATTAATTTATATGAAATTTGATCTAATTGCAAACACCAAAATACCGGTGTAAATACATAAAAAATAGAGATGTTAAAAATCATATTTCTTGAAATGTAATTTTCAAAAAATGCCAAAAGTAGGGTAAAACTAAAAAGTAGGGTTTTTGAAAACGTTTTTCACAATTAGGAAGACAATAGATTTTTAGGAAAAGTCATAAAATTTCAGATTCACAACTGCGATTGTTTCAGATTTATAACAAAAAACCATGTAGGTGGGCGGGAAATGGGGGGGGGGGGGGGGGTCATATTGACCCCACCCCCCCCCCCCCTGGTTTTAATATGGTTAAAACTTTTTTCTAGGTCTGCCATCTGGAGTCTGATCATGAGTATGAGAATAATTATGTTACATATAAAGACTGGGGGTGGGAGAATGTCCTATTTCCCAAATGCCGCTTCGTGTTAAATGCACATGCAGCTTAATTAAATTAAATAAATTAAAGGCAGTAGTGTAGCAATACTCGTTTGCAGTTGGTAATACATTTACGATACATCTTATAAAACATTTAATTATTACAAATTATATAAAGAATATTGCTATAATGTAACAATATAACATATTATGATTTTATTTATATGCAGGAATTCCGACAACACCAGCACCAACTGCCTCAGGTATGAATCTACTTACTATCACACTCTATAAGTACCAATTAATTAGGCCATATATTATGCCTACTTACTATCTTACTCTACAAGTACCAATTAATTGGGCCTTATATTATACCTACTTACTACTATCTTACTCTACAAGTACCAATTAATTAGGCCTTATATTATGCCTACTTACTACTATCTTACTCTACAAGGACCAATTAATTAGGCCTTATATTTATGCCTACTCTATCTTACTCTACAAGTACCAATTAATTAGGCCTTATATTATGCCTACTTACTACAATCTTACTCTACAAGTACCAATTAATTAGGCCTTATATTTATGCCTACTCTATCTTACTCTACAAGTACCAATTAATTAGGCCTTGAGAATAATTTTGGGCTTCCCCAAATCAATATACACCAAATATTCACAATAATTATACACGACAATATAAATCCCTACAGTATATTATTTAATTACCCACTGTTTCGCTCAGATTTTAGCCTAACTAATGTTCCCCAGATTTTCCCTCGGTCCTAGTCTTGGTGCCGTAGTGTCGGTGTCGGTCGACCAAGTTGCGTGTCCGTCCCACCCCTCACGAACCCCGAAGGGAACGATTATCGAGAACCAGTACGGCTTGGCTAAGGGTCGGTCCAGTCGGTAGACTCTGTCGCGTATCCGTCCCACCCCTCCCATACCCCGAAGGGATCGATCATCGAGAACCAGTACAGGCTTGGCTAGGAGTCTGTCATGTCGGTGGACCCGTTCGCGTGTCCGTCCCACCCCTCCCAATCCCCGGAGGGATCGATCATCGAGAACCAGTACGGTTTGGCTAGGGGTCCGTCGGTTCATCGCAGAGACCCAACCACCTAGGCTTTCCGAGTCCTTATTCAGGCTCGTAGTCACTTCGGCAGCCAAGAAACTGCTCCGGCTAGTAGCGTCCAGTCCTTTGTCTTTCGACCCCATCGCATGTCCGTCCCACCCCTCATGAACCCCGAAGGGATCGGTCATCGAGAACCAGTACGGCTTAGCTAAGGGGTCTGTCGTCGGTTCCCATCGCAGATCCCTGGCACAAGCAGCAGACTTTCCGAATTTCCTTTTCAGGCTCGTAATAACTGCTGTTGACCAGAGACCGCTAAGGGCAGTCCTCGTCAAACCCTTCCTCTGTAAGTCGGCCAACCCTTTCGCATGTCCATCCCACCCCTCGCGAACCCCGAAGGGATCGGTCATCGAGAACCAGTACGGCTTAGCTAAGGGGGCTGTTGTTTCCCGTCGCAAATCCCTGGCACAAGCAGCAGACTTTCCGATGTCCTTTTAAGGCTCGTAATAACTGCTGTTGGCCAGGGACCGCTAAGGGCAGTCCTTGTCCTTTAGACCTAGCGAGTTACCAAATCCACCTCTACAGGCAGCAGGAAGTTGGCTAGGCCTAATAGTAATCAGGCAAACCTGAATACTGCTTAATTTTGCCTCCCACCCCTGGCCCTTATAAACATGAAATGAGTCCCGTACCCTGTAAGTCGCCCCAATGTTCACCCATAAATTGCCCCCAGTCCATTGAATGTGCCCAAAACCCATGGTCCCGCACCCAGTAGTGATATCGGAATAATCATTTTAAATAAATACAAAAAATATTCAACTCGCGTTATGAAAAGTTGAAATACCGCGAACACAAGTACCAATTAATTAGGCCTTATATTTATGCCTACTCTATCTTACTCTACAAGTACCAATTAATTAGGCCTTATATTTATGCCTACTCTATCTTACTCTATAAGTACCAATTACTCACCCCCCCTCCTGTGCCGTCGCACTCAAGAAGTGTGAAATCGTCTGGTGTCTCGTTCGTCATAGTCAGTCCTCCCTGGTCCAGTAGCTAATTGGAAAAGGTTGTATGACTATAGTACTTACTTTGAATGTATATTTATGACTAAACTACTGATTTTAATTTTAACTTAACTCTACTACCCTACTACTTTCTATGGATTATTCTATCTCCTAATCCACATTCTGGCCTACTCTGTGGGCCTATGCAGTACAACAGTATGCGTCGTGTGGCCACACGATTTATCCAGCTGTACTCATATGCCCCCCTCTTGCTACTAACTACTATCTGATATCTATATCTGTATATACCCTACTACCTCTATCTCTTTCTCTTACTAACTAGTACTATATACTTTCTTACTAACTCTTACTCTCCTTAACTAACTAACGGTACTACGTACCCTCTAACTCTTCTCTAACTGATGGTACTACGTACCCTCTAACTCTTCTCTAACTAGCGGTACTACGTACCCTCTAACTCTCTAACCAACGGTACTACGTACCCTCTAACTCTCTAACTAATGGTACTACATACCCTCTAACTCTCTAACTGACGGTACTACGTACCCTCTAACTCTTCTCTAACTAGCGGTACTACGTACCCTCTAACTCTCTAACTAACGGTACTACGTACCCTCTAACTCTCTAACTAACGGTACTACGTACCCTCTAACTCTTCTCTAACTAGCGGTACTACGTACCCTCGAACTCTTCTCTAACTAGCGTTACTACGTACCCTCTAACTCTCTAGCTAGCGGTACTACGTACCCTCTAACTCTCTAGCTAGCGGTACTACGTACCCTCTAACTCTCTAACTAGCGGTACTACGTACCTTCTAACTAACTAACTCTAGGTACTACGTACCTTCTAACTGACTCCTAACTAACTAACTAACTCCGGATACTACGTACCTTCTAACTGACTCCTAACTAACTAACTCTAATTTTTATTTATTTATTTTTTATTTTTATGTGTGGGAAGGGTGTCTCGCCCTCAATCCCACCCCCCTCAGTCCAAAACTTGGAAGACTAAACTCTCTCTAACTCCAAATTAAGGTGCCCCTTCTAACAGACAGCATTTCCCTACTGCTCTTCTGTAGGTTTTTCTGTCCTTTGCACCTATCTTGCCACCTAACCGCACTTCTACCGATCGGACTCTTCCGTCCTCATCGGAGTAAGTGCCTACAACTCTCGCCAACCGCCACTGGTTGTTGATGATAGTATCATCCGTAACGATTACGAGATCTCCCTCTCTTAACTCCCTGTTCGGCTTCCTCCACTTGCTTATTTTATGGAGCGTGGGTAGGTATTCCTCGACCCACCTCCTCCAATACTCTGCGCTGATTGCTTTAGCGACTTTCCAACTTTGGCGGGAGTGTATGTCGTCTGGATCTACACCCCGCATATCGATGGTCGCTGGCCTTTCCATTAGAAAATGGCTGGGCGTCAGCACCTCTAATGACTCAGGGTCATCATTCTCCGGGTATAGCGGTCTGCTATTAATGATACCCTCACACTTCGCAAGTACTGTTCTCAGGACGTCCTCTGTGACCATATGGGTATTCATTAATTTCGTCATGAGACGCTTTGAACTGCCCACTAGTCTCCCGACGCATCCTAGTGTATGTGGTGCATACGGCGTCCTTCTCTCCCACTTGACTTGTCGTCGTCTCATGGCTGCCCTGACTTCCTCCCCTTCCAAGATGTCCAAGGCCTCTGCCATCTCGTACTCTGCCCCCACAAAATTGGTGCCGTTGTCGCTGTATATCACTGTGATCGTCCCACCTTTGCGGTCTCTAAACCTTTCTAAAGCATTAATGAATGCTGATGCAGTTGCATCTTGGGCAAGTTCTATCCCTACTGCCCGTGTGTTGTTGCATACGAAGATAATGCCATAGCGTTTATCCGTGTGTCGCATCACTTTGATCTTTATCGGCCTGAACATGTCCACACCGCAATGCGTAAATGGCGGGTCGTGCTGTCTTACTCTACTCGCTGGTAGTGGTGCCATCTCCTGTATGGCTCGCTCCTTCTTTGCTCGTCGGCAGGTCTGGCACTGCCCCACTACCGCTTTCACCTTCTTCCTCAACTGCTTAACCCAGTAGGTCCTCCTTATCTCCGCGAGGGTTCGGTTGGTGCCCCCATGCAATATCGACTTGTGGGAGTCCCAGATAATCTGGTGGACTATTGGCGATCCTGTAGGGATGATGATGGGCTTTGGTGGTACGACAATACTGTTGTTGTAACCCACCCTAGAGTTCATTACTAGAATCCCATCATCATTAAGTTGTGGTGACAGCATGGTCAGCTCGCTGTCCCGTCGGAGATGTTGTTGCTTACCGACACGTTCCACCTCGTCGCCGTAGTTCTTCCATTGTTCATAGCGGATGACTGCTTTAGCCGCTCCTTCCAGATCTATGGTTGTCCTGATCTTCTTGATCTTACTGACTCCCGCGAGGAAATTCCCGAAGGCTCTCCAGTACGCCACTAATTTCTTGGTCTTATACCAACTAGAGCTGTAGCTGAGGAGTTTATCCGTCGGGTTATCGCATAGTTCTTGTTTTGGTTGCACGTCCCTAATCTCCCTTACCATCTGGGAGTATATCTCTTCTCCTTCTGAATCTCCCTCTTCTCCCTCTGACACTACTTTGGAGCCCGGGTCCACCTTTCTCATCGGCGGCCAGGCCTCCTTGTCGCTCAGAAACTGCGGCCCGTGTTGCCACAATTCTTCCTTTCTTAAGAAAGTGTGGCGTGCTACGCCCCTCGATAACAAGTCCGCTGGGTTCTCGTCCGTAGGGCAGTAGTGCCACCTTTCCAGTTCTGTGGTCGCCCTTATTTCGTCCACTCTATTTGCGACGAATTTTGGGTACCGCGTTTTCTCATTATGTAGCCAGCCAAGCACTACCATGGAATCCGTCCAGTAGTGTGTCTCCACTATGTTTGGTATTGTATTCATTAGGTAGGTCGTGGCCCTAACTCCTAGTCTCGCAGCTGTTAATTCTAGTTTGGGAACCGATGCCGAATCTGGTGGCGTTGACTTTGCCTTGCTGAAGGCGAGTCTGGGTTTATGAGCCCCTTCTTGTTGTACTAAATAGAGTGCTGCTCCGTATGCCTCTAATGACGCATCGGAGAACATGTGTAGGTCCAGGCTCGTCATGTTCCCATCTGGGAAATATACTCGCGGCATGCTGTATGTTCCCATCTGCTCCATGCTCTCCGTCCACTTATGCCACTGCTTTCTAATCACTTCCGGGACCTCTGCGTCCCACTCGTCCTTTAGTTTATACACTCTCTTGAGTATTTGTTTTCCCGTGACTAGTAATGGGGATGCTAGGCCTAGGGGATCGTATATTCTTGCTATGTACGACACATAGCCTCACTTTGTGTGGATGTCTGCGCCCTCCTGGCTTAACTGGTACTTTAGTTCATCTGTCTCTTTGTCCCACACGATTCCCAGTGCCTTCTGTTGAGACTCTCTTCTCTTATTCGCCATGTCCTGCCCTTTGGCTGTTGTGGGATTATCCATGGTCGATTCAGGTCTCCTATCCTCTATCGCCTTGATAAATTCCTCAGAACTGGATTGGAATTTGGTTAGGTTAAAACCGGATCCCTTAAGGATGTCGCGAACCTCGCGCCCTATGTCCAGCAGCTCCTTAACTGTATTTCCAGACATCATCCCGTCGTCTACGTAAAAGCCGCGTCGAATCATGTCGACGGCTCTAGTGCTACATTTATCCTCCTTGCCCTTTACCGTGTCTCTTACGGCCATAGTCGTTGTAAATGAAGACAACTTGGCTCCCATGTTCTGCACTATCATCTTATACATTGGTATGGTCGACGGTTCCTCGTCGCCGTCGTACCATAGGAAGCGTTGACTGTCGCTATCCTCTTCCGTCACACGGACTTGGTTGAACATGCCTTCTATGTCACAGGTGAAGGCGTATTTCCCATTTCTAAATCTAAGTAGGACCTCTATCCCTGAGTTGTAAATGTTGGGACCTTCTAGCAGATAGTCGTTTAGACATTTTCCGTTGGTCTTTGCCGATGCATCCACTACCATCCGTAGTTTACCTTTCTTTGGGTCTAAAGCCACGTGGAGTGGCAGGTAGTAGGTCCTATCCGTGTTTGGTTCGTCGACCGGTAACTCCACGGCCCATCCTTTCTCGACATACTTCTTGATCGTCTTGTGGATATACTCATTCTTCTCGGGGCTCCGTTTTAACGTCTGCTTTAATTTGCGAAGCCTCGTAAGTACCATCCCTTTGTTGTCGGGTAACGGTAGCTTCGGTAGCTTCCATACCATCCCTATGGTATATCGCCCCTCATCGCATGTCATCGATTCCTCCACGCTTTGTAAAGCCTGCTTGTCTTCTACCGAGGTTGTTCGCGCTTTCAGACCTTTGGCAGTTTAACCCGCCAAATTAGGATGTCTTCTAGATAATAAATCGCTTTTAGCCTCTGACAAGTATTTGATTCACTACACTAGTTGAAACCAATCTGTGCACGATCATTCACCCGTTGGATATACCCGGGAGATTGATTTCGACAGCTTAATCGTATTGCTATGTAAGCCTAATGTATTATTCGACCGACAGTATTATATAATCTCTGACAATATTATTCACCTTCGGGAAATATTAACAGTTCCTTTAGGACGTGGCGCTCTATCTATATAAACAGAGCTATGACTTAAACTACACGCAACGATATGGCTTAGTTACAATTCACATATATGGCGCATTCTTTAGGAAATGCTTCGTTATCAGTCTCACTCATACACAATGCTGCACAATACTGCACACTGATCTGCCGATCTTCACTGATTTTAGTCACATATAAAAGGAACACGGACCGACTCATGTAGGGTCTATCAAATAACATTAGATTCACTTCAAACCACTTTAACATAAGTCACAATCGTTATATGTAACCTTTCTCTCTTACCTTCGGTATATCAAGAATATTGGGTTTTCGGGGTTATTTCTCGTTATTCCAATATAATATTTATCACCATATAATGAATAATCGACAGTAAATAGCAGTATAACAATATAAAGGTATGTGCAACAAGATATATGCATTGCCCAGTTGAGTTAGGTTAGTAGGCAAGTATTGAGTTGCACAGTGATTCAGATAACGGATATATGTCCTTATTAGTGTTAGGCTAAAAGCAGAACAGCACAAAATATTCCAAAGCCGTTCTTCCTGGCTCAGGACAGAATGATAACACTGCCCATAAAGCATTGCGTGATTTCTAGGAAATTTCTGTACAAGAACAGTAAAAACGCTCTGATTGGTTGACTGAACTGAGAGATGCCGTAGACGTAGAACAAAGAAAATCGACACGTAGGAATATCAGCTGTTAACCGTCGTCATAGTAACTACTGTTCAAGAGTATCTCGCCTCTTTTGCGTCACGGAATTGCCATAGAATCATCAACTATGCCTTCCACAGTACACACACGGAAGAAATAGCTCTTAGATCCTCTAAAAACACCGATACAGCAATAACACGGCCTCTTACGCCTATTAACCCTATTAGTACCGGGCTATAAAATGTTGTACAAATACCGGGAGAGGGTCATATTGACCCCCCCCCTCTAAAATCTACAAATATTTACGAAAACGTCTGATTTTTTGTTTGTACGTAGGTATCACTTGTCTGGATCCGACCGAAAAAAGAAATTTTCGAAAAAATGTACTGGGGTGGTTATATTGCAGCACCAAAATTACAAGTAGTGCACAATTTTCACAAAATTTGAAAGTTACATTTTCGGCTAATTATTTTTCAATACAGGTTTTTTGGGGTGCAAAATACATTGGAAAATATTTAAAAATGATATGATTACTATAAATGGCTGTTTAGTCCTCTCTGCGTAGGAAAAAAATGAAAAAAACAAGTAACCAGCACTTTTCAGTTAGAACACAAAATTTTTAATTCACTTATACGATGCTATAAATTCACATTTTCAGGTTTTCGAGGGCGCTGATTCTAATGGAATACATTTCTAATATGCCAGATCATTGCTACTTGTATTTTTCGGCGTAATTTAGCAAATTTTGGTGCTAGCACCAAATTTCGTACCCATCACCAAAAAGTACAAGTTTGCGATGTCCAGTGCTGTTTTTATTGATTCCATCGGATTCAGGACCCTCATAAACCCGTATAACGCAAGAAACAAGGTGATACTATCTACTTATCTATTTGCATATTTTCCAAAATTTGGTGCTGGCACAACAATTTTCACCCACCGGCGAAAAATACAAGTTTGAGAACTCTTATGAAATTTTTAATGATTCCATTGAATTCAGAACCATCACAAACCCGTATAACGCAAGAAACAAGGTGACACAATCAATTGATATATTTGATGGTTTTCAAAATTTGGTGCTAGCACCACATTTTGCACCCACATCCGAAAAATACAAGTTTGAGATGTCTAGTTCGATAATTATATTTTCCATTGAATTCAGAACAGCCATAAACCTCTAAAACGCAAGAAATAAATTGTCACAAGCAATTTTATATATTGAATGGATTTTCAAAATTTCGTGCTAGCACCAAAATTAGCACACAGCACCGAAAAATACAAGTTTGATACGCTTGGTTCAACTCGTATATATTTCATCGAATCCAGAACCTCAAAAAACCCCAATTGCGTAAAAAACAAGTTTCAAACAATCAATTTACAAAATTGACTTATTTCAAAATTTGGTGCTGGCACCAAAATTTGGCACCCATCGAAAAAAACAAGTTTGAAATTTCTAAATCAATTTATATGAATCCCATCTAATTTCTAACACCAAAAAACCGGTGTAAATAAAAAATAGAGATGTTACAATTCATATTTAATGAAATGTAATTTTCAAAAAACGTCTCAAAAAAAGTGCCAAAAGTAGGGTTAAAAAATGGTGCTATAACTCGAAAAGTACCCAATATTTTTGAAAACGGTTTTCACTACCATGAAGACAAAAGATTTTTAGGAAAAGTCATAAAATGTCAGATTCCCAACTGCGTTTGTTTCTGAATTAAATAAAAAAACCATGGGAGGGGTCATATTGACCCCCCCCCCCCCGGGTTTAATAGGGTTAAACCAACTACAGAGTATTTTACGGGAAAAATAAGGAAAAATAACCGGGCAATTCAGCAAAAGCTTTTACACCGCTCCCAGAAAATGGGATTTTCAGTCTATAAAATATAAAAATCACAGTTTCTAAAACATAAAGATACTCTAAACAGTTAGTTTTCTTTGCGCGGACGGCGTTTACGCAGTTTCCCGAGGCTAGCCAGAGTCCTTTTCTCTTTGGGGCGAGCCACTTTACTAGGAAGGCTATAAATCCTGGGTAAAGGGTGCAATACAATTGCATTAGAAGGTTTGGGTTTACGGTCGGTATCTCGTCCATTTCGATATGCTTCTCCTCGAGCTGATTTTCCTCCGCTTGTCATGGGATACGTTCGTCCAAAACTCTCGCAGAGAATAGGGTTTTCTAAGCTTGATATCTTCTTAGAGATTCGAGATTTCCCAATCGAACTGAGATAAGGCCAATTCGTTTATCGATTGGACTTACTGTTATAACTTACGTTTATCTGAACAAACGCAGGTTTCTTTTTTGATCTTTATAGAATAGCGTTTAACTCGTTTCGTACAACGCTCTCCTTCACCTTGATGAAGGGTTGTATCGCGTTAAACGGGAACGACCATACGGTTGGATAGTGATATTAGGTGTCCGCATCACAATCCGGCTAGGTAAGATGGGCGGCTAGCTAGAAATCACTGTCGGAGTGTTACCGATTAATTGTTAGGGTAGCACTAGATCTTTGAACAGTGAATACAGTCCGCGAGGATCCGCGACACCACCAGGATCGCAGGTCTGAGGTCCAACTAAGGAATGAGGAGGTTTGACCGATTATTCCGGGACTCTGATCGTAGGTTTACTCCAGGATCGTTCGAGCCGAGTGAGCATAGGTGATACGTCAAACAAGTTTCGCTCGAAACTCCAGTAAATATAACGAGCACAACTGTGTTTAACACAACGTTTCCGTGGATGTTTATGTCTTTCCGTCCACTGGCTGGGTCTAGGGCATTTATCGTAATAATACCAAAGACGCACGTCTGGTAGGGGAAATGCGGATGATATTTATTTGTTGTTACAATGCTTCTATCAAGAATTCCAAATATATGTTGGAGTTACCGCGTTTATTTGTTTCTTTAATGTCTTTTCTTTCGAGTCGATTTCGAATAGGATTTTCGCATTAGAATTTTGGTTTATCGTTTCGACTCCTCTGGGTAGGATATGTTCGACATAGTCCGTATCGTGTAAATCGATAGAATGTCCAGTAGTTAAGAGGTCCATATATGTACCATTACGCTGCGTATATCGAGCGGCGAATTTTCTATAGTCCAACTCGCGCGCGAGCTGCTCTTGGGACATTGGCGGTTCGATATAACGACCGTCGTCCTCCGCAGCAGTTGGACCAGCATCGCCGCGTATTAAGCTATCAACAAACGCTTGTAAAGGTAGAGTATATCTCCCTGATACCAAGATCATCTTCTATCAACTCAACCATATCTGCTATATGAGTTTATCCATATTATAATGAGTTTATATTTAGGCGAGCGGGCGTCGCTGCCTACCCCTCTCTGCCCCCGGACAGTGCGAGATCCTCAGCGCTGGTGTCCTTTCGCCGATGTGCCTATCGCCAACGTCGTAGCTGCACAACGACTACAACAACCAGCACGAGCCACTCCACCGTCCGTCCCAAAGGCTTAGATATACTTCAGGTTCTTATTGGAGAGTTAGGGTTACTTTCACAATTGCGACTCGCTACTGTAAACACACCTTAGTAGTAACATTCGCCTATAAACTCACAAATACCACACACACAACTTGTCACAAATTACACACACTCGGGCCATTTGTCCGTTAGTCAATGCCTTCCAGAATGTCACTGTATTATTATGTATCCTTGGATACTAGCAGTGCGCTATTTATTCCCTATGCTATTCAATGGACAAGCTTTCTATTGTTCTTTTAACTCAATTCTAATTCTAGCGTGGTTGTTGCCATGGTGACATTATGCAAAGCTAGCGGTAGAATTAGGGTAATTCCAATGCATACAGATCTGGGATGTTATTTAATAGTAATTCTTTAATGGTCAATGTCCTGTTTTATACATGACTTTATGAATTTTATCGGCTATTGACTATGTTTGGGAGACTTTCGCACACTCATACGCATAATAAGATAAATCTCCGCTCCCTTGATCTATTAATTAATGGAATTTTGGGAATGTTATAAATTGCGTAAAAATGGCAATTTATTAAATTCATTAAAAGGCATGAATTTAAATTTATTCCCTGAAATTTTATTATTTGATAATTAAATTGACATATTTTGATTCTAGAACATGTCTGGGGACACAAGATCCTTAATTCTATGACAATTGTCTTTTTAAGAATATCGGTAAATGCTACGATATCTTAATTGACTAGAATTGTTGAAGGATCTGAATTTTACAGATTTTGATTTATTAGATTTGCAAATATTAAATAATTAATATTTGAGATGGGCACCGATTTATTCCAGAACTTGTCTGGGGACGTTAACCACTGATTCTAGAATTTGTCTTTCAAGTATATCGGTGGGTGCCGCGATATCTTAATCGACTAGAATTACAGATGGTCAAAGGGTTTAACAGATTTATTTTGCGTTATACGCTACTGTTAAAGGGACATCACGCTACTATATGTATTATTTAATATACGGTATGAGAGCAATATCGCACGAAGCAATGTCAGTGTGAAGAGGCAAGTCGTTTCCAAGGTCTACCCAGAGCTTGGTTTAGCCGAGACACGAGGATCTGAACTTTGCATTCCTAATACTCTGCCTACCAATAATACTTGAATATAGTAGTGGCTTTATTGTACTTTAATAAGTACGGATATGTCATCTTACTGTAGTTACGTATTTATAATATAATACGGACAGTAAGGAAAGAGGAAAATAATTATTTCTTGCCGTCGCACTAAATATAATATAAGTAATTACGTACGCAATAAACACGAATATATTGCACTATTCTACTAAATAATCGCTAAATAATATTCTACTAAATTAAATAAAACGATTATAATAAAATTACATAGTAATACATACAGAAATATAAAAATAATAAAATAATATAAAATAATAGAGTCACACACCCACTCCATATGTTGTTACGTTATGGAGTCCCTAGATGTTTGAAGGATTAGGGAGGTGGTCGTGGGAAGAGAATCTTGCCTTCCACAGTTTCCGGAGAGTCCTCCATTCCCTTCCGGTAAACACAAACGACCGACTGGGTGATTGAGTCGCTGCATCCCGAATACAATTCCAGGTTTCCTCTTCGTCCTGGAATAGTGACGATAGAAACATCGCTCAAAGTATATGACGGCGTTACAAAGCCGATTCCAGGAGCTATAGTGGTCCGTCGCTCCCTGCAGGAGAGGTAAGAGTCCCTGCGAGACGTCTGATGTTCCAGAGCTCCAATCGCTCCCTCTGATCTTCATGAAGGATCCACTCGCGGTGGGGAGGTCCAGATCCACGGCGTCGTCCCTGGCAATATGTAATACCGACAGATCTATCCCGGGTTCAAATAACTCCGATCCACCCGTCCGGGTTTTAGGTTTGACTCTCTCCGCTCCCTTGGCTGGTCTAATCTCAGTAGGAGTAAGATGGGGAGGCCATTCATCCTCCTTACTCAGGAAGTCGGGTTCACCTAGCCGGTCTGGAGTATCTGTCAGTTCTTGAGGAGTTGCTCCTCTGGAAGCGATGTCGGCTATATTCATCGTCTTGGGGCAATATCTCCATTGATCTACATTGGAGTTAAGATTGTCATTATCTGAGGAGTGTGGTGTTCCCTCAGTTGGGTCGTCTCCCTCACTAGTATCGTCTTCCCATTCACTCACCTGGCAGACGCGATCTTGAAGCAGTCTTTCTCTGAGCGTTCTTCGGGAAGGTCCAGTAAGGTACCAACCTACTCTAGTTCTTACCGCATAGGTCTGAAGCGGTTGCGGTTGAGCAGGTCGTTTCTCCAATGTCTCCAGCGCCTCATGCGCGTTTTGACCGATTAATATTTGTACTCCAGGATAATCGGTGTCGAATCTAGGGATGTTAAGTTGTTGGGCATGATCATCTTCGTCCCAATTATAAGGTTCCACTTGGGTGGTAGCGAAGTTCTTTATTGCCACCATTTTGACTGACCTTATACTGTATTCTCCTAGTTTATCCTGTGGAGTGGACAACTCACCTATATAATAGTCGGCAGCTACAGTAGAATTCCAAACCTGCATGATCCCTGACATGTTTAGCTTGGTTCGGAACTTGGGTTGTCCAGCAAAGATGACTTCGGCTAGTTCTTTATCGATGAATGTTCCTGTGCTACCGGAGTCCAGGAGGGCGTTCACTATATAGCTCTTCTGAGGTCCGTGGACCCGTAACTGGACTACAGGAAATTCTCGGATTCCTATATTGGAAGTTGGCGCTTTCCAAGATGGTTGTCGATCAGAAGTAGTTAGAGTGAGGTCGCTGTCCGTATCTTTTTCATATCTGAGTGCTCGATACACTGCAGTATTTATCATGTAACAGGATTCGTTTTCGTCGGAGAACTCGTCCGTATAGAATCCTTCCATCTCAGATTGATCAGTGTCGTTCACATCACTGAATTGGACATGTAGTTGTTCGGACTCACTTACCTGACTCGGGCTGCTTCGTTCGAATTCAGTGTGCAACAAGATATGATGTTTCGCACCACACTTTGCACACCTTATGTCAGAGTAGCAGGTTCGCCGTTGGTGTCCTTGTCTGAGGCAATTATAACATAACCGCTTATCCCACATGACTTCTCGTCTCTCCGTTAATGATTTCTTCAGGAATTCATCACACATATTCAAACGGTGGGTCCCGTTACACAGCGCACATTTCGGTTTGATGTTACTTACCTTATTTTGGGTAACATTGTGCACTCTCGTTCTTTCTTCGGGCTTTCTCACCTGAATTCTCTTGGGAGACGTAAGAGGAGTTTTTCTTACCTGTTCTCTCTTGTCATTGGATCGAGACTTAAATTTACTTCCCTGTTCGTTAGGTGTTTTATGGCCATCATAAGATCTTTCAGTGTCTTTTCCGCTGTCCTCTCCTTGAGAAGTCTGGCTTTCGCCATCGTCGGTATAACACACTGGTGTTACCTTTCTCCTGGAGACGGGTTTCTCACTTACCTTGTTTTCCGATGTCTTCTCTCTGGACTGCTTTATGAGCTGTAATTTCACTTCGCCATCCAAGAATGTCATGAGATCAGTCATGGTAGGGTCTCGTTGTTGTTGTTCCATCATGTATAACACTTTCTTGTCCTAGCGTGTACCTACTCCACCCTTCGGTAAAGTAGAAGCCACTGCTCTAATAACCATAGCACTCTGATACTCATGAGACTTACCTAGCCAATCTAATTGTCTGCAGATCTCCTGAATTTCATCGGAAAACTCTATAATCCCGCTGCTAATAAACTTTCGGGGCGCTACCAACTTTGCATACAAATACCCAGCTATGTTATTCCTATTACCATACCTGATGTTTAGTGTGTCCCAAACTTGTCTTAATCCATCTGGATGTCCAATAAACTTTAACGCCATTGACTTGGGAGGTCCTTCCAAGCACTCGATGAGAAATCTAAGTTTCTCTCCGTTGGATAGCACAGAGTCCTGTATGTTATCTTTATAATATTCATTAAAAGGTAACCATTTCATCTCATCTCCATTAAACTTGACGATCTCTCCAACCTTTACCGCTTGCCGGGCTTCGGTTCTAGCCATATGTCGTGTAAAACTTTCTTGGGCCATCGTGTTATTTAATATCGAGTTATCGGTATATAAATTTCTCGGATTATGATCAGGTCTATAGGGAATGTCATTATCAACAGGTTTATAATTACCCTTAATAGGGTTTACTATAGGAGTTTCTACTTCGCTAGCAGTATAGATGCGTGTAGGCTCCACACCTTGCGCATGGGATACTTCAGACCTAACGGGTTGACATATTGTTACAGGGGGTGGTGGTATACCCTTTTGTGTGTTCACTAATTTATCGCGTTCTAACGCGATACTTTGCTGCACCTTTTGCAACTCTAACCTACTTTCCCTTACTGTGCCCTTGAATTGCTGAACGGTCTCCTGCATCTGCCCGAGCAGGAGATCCATCCCCCACCGTCTCTCATCCACCCATTCGACCGCCGAAGCGGGAGTCGCCAACGTTGTAGCGGGCGGACGAGGGACAACGGGCGACAAATCAGGAATATTTCGCTCGGGGTCCAGGACCTGAACTGCCTCATGGGCTGTTCTACTGGGCACAGGTAGCTTAGTGCTGTGCAGAGGGAATTTAGAGGTAACTTCAGGGAGCAGAGGTGTGTCTATCACCGAAGGGGTGATTTCAAGAACAGGCCTAATTATTTCAGGCTCATCTACTATAGTAGGGAGTCTTTCTATTTTAATTATTTGGTCTGTGGGTTCTGTACTACCTAAGTTGGTGTTATTTAGTTGCCTTCTAACAGCTGGAGGCAAATCAGGCAATTTCTGACGGTGGGATGTTCTTCTACGTCTGCTTAGACGAGATCTATTTCCTTTGCCTTCAGTATCGGTGGTATCGCCTTCCTCAGATGATGTATATCCCTGTCTTTTGGGAGTAGATCGATTCATCATCTGCATATTACTAGCTGTTAACTGTTTATTTATGCAGTCTTGATTCTCCTGAATGTTTTCCAATTCTAATTGGGTGGTTTCTTCAGTTGCTCTCCGTTCGGCTTCTGCCACTGCCTCTGCTGCCTTTCTTTCAGCCTCGGCCGCCTTTGCCTCTGCCGCTGCCTCTGCCGCTGCCGCTTTTCTTTCTGCTTCTGCAGCTACCACTGCTGCTTTCTTTCTGTCTTCTATACGTTTTTTCTTTACTTGTTCTTCTTGGTCTCTAGTGATGCGGAGGAGTTCATCAAATTTAGCTTGGTTCGCAGCTAACATTTCCGCATCGATTGCGTCCAGCACAAGCTTGGTTCCTTCACTACTAAGCCCCTCCAGCCTTCTCCTCAACTCTTCATCTCCTACAAAGCGTTGATAGTCTGACAGATAGATGTCAATAGCATCCCTCTTATGCGGTTTCTCTGCTGTCACTTCGCTTTCTTCTTGAGAAGAAGTGGCGTCGGTTGATTCTTCATAGGTTGGCCGCTCATCATAAACCTTATCCGCCATCTTCGCTCCGCGTTCGGGCGTCCGCTCAACAGTATCCGAACTACTGGAGCTATCGGGCCGTTGAGAAGTAAGTTCTTGGCTCGCGGGTTGTTGAGGTTCCGCTGCTTCTTGGTCCCGCTTGACCTGAGCTCGAGTGCCTATGATAGACCTACGATGTTGGACTAGCCTAGGGTCTGAGGGGACTACTTGAGGGATGATCTTTCGCACAGTAGGAGGGGACTTAGACTTTGGTCTGGGATGTTCCATACTTTGATCTTGGTCACAGATCCTTTTAAGACGCTGTCTAAGTCTAATACTCATTCTAACACCCTCTAAAAGACTATCTGACAATGTTTGTTGTGAGTCAGACATGTTTGATTGTACAGTTCAATGCCTACTGCTATATTACAGTCTAAGCAAGTCTAGTAATTCAGCATTAACGGCTAGCCTAGTAATTAATTACCGATACTGCTACTCAGTGTAGCATGATATATATAATATTAGAATACCGGTATGCTTATAGTATATATAAGTATTATTACAGACTAGGTTTATCACAGAATACCGGTATAATTTTAGCACAAATATATAAATATATAATAGGCCTATCGGGAATACCGGTATACAGCTTACACTTATAGTATAGTATATATAAGTATAATTCTGGACTAGAATTAATTACAGAGTACCGGTATAATTTCAGCCTAAATTTATATATATATAATAGGCCTATCGGGAATACCGGTATACAGCTTACAGTTTGTAGTATATATAATTCTGGGCTAGAATTAATTACAAGTACTGGTATAATTTCAGCCGAAATTTATAGAAATAAAGATAATAGGCCTATCGTAAATACCGGTATATCAATTATTTTAAATAATTGAATTTCTGAATTTTAAGGGTTACTTGGTTACTTTAACTTACTTTATTACCGTTATTTAAGCAGTAGTCCAACTGATATTGAGACCTAATTGTTGTATGGCAGGCCTACTATTTATAAATTGTTTGAGTTGATTTATAATATATATATACCCGTTGAAATGGGTTTTTGTCAATGTTTGAAATAAATGTTATTATTTCTGGGGAGTAATCACTACACAAAGCGGTGCGCTTTCAGTGAAGTGTTACTTATAGGACACTAAAACAAATAATGCTAATTTACCTAAGTTACTTAACTTAATACTACAAATTACGTACAATTCGGGTGAGATTATAATCTCTAAATAAACACAAAAATTTACAAAAAACACAAAATACGAATTTTCAGGGTAATTTTACAAGAAGTCTACAAACCAGCCTAATCAAAGGGTTAGAAATCTGGTTATTACAACGGACAGGGTACTGCGGTATTTGAAAATAATAAGTAGTAGTAAATACACTGCGTTGTCCAGATAGAAAAATACCACCGCCTGACGACCTATAGCCGTATCGCTATAGGTTCTACGTTATGTATCACGGAGTGTTCCTACCTAGAAGTTAATAGAGCTAATCGAATGTGCCTATCAACCACTTTACAACACAAATATAATGCCTACACTAATTACTTCGGAAAGTACTGTACACTAAACCCTAAATTAGGTACGAGTACTTGTACAACAGATAATCAGTAGTTA